>JAHLJS010000005.1:15357969-15395598 GCA_038502445.1 Eremochloa ophiuroides | reverse complement strand
TTGGACCCGGCTTGGCCGGATTTGGTCGAGTCCGATCCGATTAATAGATCTAATCGGTTTTTGCTAATATTTTAACATGTGAAACTTGGAGAGTATGTATTGGAGCGGTTTCCTACTGGGATAAGACCACCCCCCCTCTATATATATGGAGGATCATGGCCGATTGAGATCTTAACCATCCAATCGTCAAAACACATCTACCAAGTAGATTCTCGCGGTGGTTCACCTCTATCCTGCTGTTCGGCTCGACTCTCCGCGAGTTTAGCTGGCGTTCTAGGTGATCTCCGCGATCCCTAGGGCAACCTCTACGTGCATCTCTCCGACGGATCTTTCCGAGGGGTGTTCGGGAGTTTCTGGCGAAGGACGGGCGCTACATCGACCACCAAACGTCCTCTGCTGCTGAAGACAGTCGTCCCGATGACCAGAAGACCGGAACCCTAACTTCCTCGGCGAACCCGAGGAAACTGGCTCAGCCGACTATCAAAGTCGGCCAGGCCGGGTAGGCGGCTCAGCCGGGTTCTGAAACCGGCCAGGCCGGGTTTCGCGGGCGTGCTGCTCCGTGCTGTTTCGTTTCGTGCGCGACCGTGCGATCTAGCACCTTGCTGTGTGTTGTCCTGTTTCGGCGTCAACACACTTCTTGGCGACTCCGCTGGGGACGAAGGCGTAAATTCGGATCCCATCTACGAGCAACATGGCGGGCTTCGTCGATTCTACCATCGTATCTAAGGTAAAATCATATAGAATACATGAAGATTCTCCTGATTTTGATACCTGGATTAAGTTTATGACTAGACTCGATGCATTTAACGAATCTGAATTGGTCTCTTCGGCGCCCGAAACCGATGAGACCGGTTCTGAAAGAGTTATTGCTATACCTCCTAGTCTGAGTGTGTCTGATGCTTATTACGATCAATACGGCAAGATTATTGATAGAGAGCAACCTGTAATGGACCCTTGGCCGCCTGAAACCGGTGGGACCAATTCAGGAGAAGTTATCACTATACCTCCTGGTTTGCAGTTGTCTTATGTTTATATTGATCAACATGGCAAGATTGTTTTTAGAAAGCAAGCCGTATTGATCTTTTCTGTGCCTAAAATCGATGTGGTTGACAAGGTTCCTTTTCCGGCGAATGTCATCGAGAAGGGAGAACCTGCTATTTTGATTCGTCCAGAGCAAGCCGATTCCAGGATAGGCAAGAACGTGATCATCGGCGAACCACCCGAGGAACCGAAAAAAGTTTCGGGGTGTCGAGTGGTGCTTGAGAAAGATGAAGACGGCATGACCAAGCTGACGATTTCTGCAGGGTCGTCGCAGTACCTGTCCCGGCAGCGGCGCTGGGAGGCCACGGCTGCGAGGCAGAGGCCAGCCAGGCCGGGTCCAGAAGCCGGCCTAGCCGGAAAACAGGCCAAGCCAGCTACAGGAGGCAGCCAAGCCGGCTCTGGTGAAGACACGGCCATGCCGGGTGCTGGAATCAGCACAGTCAGTTTGGTCAAAAGCGGCGCCTCGTCCACCTCTGGGGCCTCCAAAGTCGTTGGTGCTGTTGGCATTCAAGCGACCGAGACATTTGTCCCAAAGCGACCAGAAATTGGTACTTGGAAGACGAATGCGAATTCAAACAAGGGGAAATTTGTTCCCAAGAAGCTTTGCACATTTGGCCGGC
The DNA here is from genome assembly GCA_038502445.1 of Eremochloa ophiuroides. NCBI lineage: Eukaryota > Viridiplantae > Streptophyta > Magnoliopsida > Poales > Poaceae > Eremochloa > Eremochloa ophiuroides. The sequence continues at coordinate 15,393,937 of JAHLJS010000005.1, read as the reverse complement.
TCATGGAAAAATACCGGCGACAAAAGGCCGATTTTCAGAATCGGCCGTTAAGAAAAAGAAAGTCTACCGCCGAAGCGAGAGGAGCAACCGAAAAAGATGGCGGTGGCTTCGGCGGCGACTCCGGCAAGAGAGGTTGTTCGTCCTCACGTCTCTCGTTGGGGTCCTCATCTTCCACCTCAGCCGTATTGGCGACCCAATGGGGTTTTTGTGCCATACTCCTTTCTTATGCAACATCAACCGGTGAATGGAGCACCCATGTCATCGGTGTTCAGCCGATTGAGCTATGGCCAATCGAGCTCTAGCAATGGTGGTCAAGGTTCCTCATATCCGCCGACGTCAGCGAGGCTCTCGATTGATGTTGGGAAAAGGAAGGCTCCAACGCGACAAGTTTATATGCCTAAGAGGGCCGTGGAGTCTGTCATTGTTCCCGCTACTTCTATTGCACCATCGCCGAAGGAGGTACCTTCGGCGACAATTCTTATTGGCTCACAGGAGGTGCCCATTGTCAACAGCGATGAGCCAATGAGAATTGAGGATCCATCTTCTGCCGCTCCGGAGGTCTCCACTAAGGTTGTGGAGAAGAAACCAGTAAATCCAAAATACTTGCAACCGAAGTGGTGCCCGCCGGGATTGACCAAGACGCAGCGGCGGAAGTTGCAACGAGCGCGCCAAACCCAGCAAAAGCAGGAAAAATTGGAGAAAATGAGGGAGGAGATCTTCAACGCTTCACATCCAATTTTTCCACAAACACAGAAAGGAAGCGATCCAGCGTGCTTTGCAAAATCCATGGAGAAGGTTCCTGGAGATCGGGAGCTTTCAGAAACGAGACCCGCACAAGATGCAGAAACCGGCCAGGCCGGGTCAGAACCGGCCAAGCCGGGTCTCCCAGAAACCGGCCAGGCCGGATTGGGGGCGGCTCGGCCGGGTCTTGCGACTTCGCCTGCTGATGCCGCTGCCGATGCTGTTTCGGTGGAGGTAGTCCCTACTACAGTTTCCTCTACTGTTGTAGATTCTGGAGATTCAGAGGAAGATGAAGAGATGGTTGACTATGAGCCGACGCCGCCACGCGCCGAGCTCAATGTCGCTCGGGGGGCATAGTGTAAATTCTAAAGCTCTCCAAGCAATGGCCGGTACATGTATCGCCCTTAGAACAAAAAATGGCCGATGTATACATCGCCCTTAGTCACTAAACAGCCGTTGGGTTAAGTATCGTTGCTGTTTGGTTTTATTTATGTTTTCAGGTTCATGAACATTTATTCACCTAAAAACAGGAGGGCATATGTTGACAACAAAAATATATCCATTTTATAAAGTTGTCAAAATGTGAAATGGACATCACCATTGCGTCCGTCTCGTCAAGCTGATTGAAAAAACATATATGGTTTGCATCGTTCGATGTCCGGACGAAGGAGTTACGCCCTCACGAATATGCCACCACGTCGGAAGTTCCTACCAAACTTCCGACACAACTTCCGACGTGTCGGGAGTTCCGACCTAAGTCGGAAGTTCTGACCCTCCGGAAGTTCCGACAAGCGCCGCAACTTCCGACAGAATAGGCTAGGCCGGGTTAGGGACCCGGCTAGGCCGGGTTTGGCCCCTGTGCCGGGCCCCGGCAGCATGCCACGTGTCATCACAAGAGGCCCTGTGAAACCCGGCTTGGCCGGATTTGGTCAAGTCCGATCCGATTAATAGATCTAATCGTTTTTGGCAATATTTTAACGTGGGAAACTTGGAGAGTAGGTCTTGGAGCGGTTTCCTACTGGGATAAGACCACCCCCCTCTATATATATATATGGAGGATCATGGCCAATTGAGATCTTAACCATCCAATCGTCAAAACACATCTACCAAGTAGATTCTCGCGGTGGTTCACCTCTATCTTACTGTTCAGCTCGACTCTCCACGAGTTTAGTCGGCGTTCTAGGTGATCTCCGCGATCCCTAGGGCAACCTCTTCGTGCATCTCTCCGACGGATCTTTCCGAGGGGTGTTCGGGAGTTTTCCGGCGATGGACAGGCGCTACATCGACCACCAAACGTCCTCTGCTGCTGAAGACGGTCGTCCCGATGACCAGAAGACCGGAACCCTAGCTTCCTCGGCGAACCCGAGGAAACCGGCTCAGCCAACTATCAAAGTCGGCCAGGCCGGGTAGGCGGTTCGGCCGGGTTCTGAAACCGGCCAGGCCGGGTTTCGCGGGCGTGCTACTCCGTGCTGTTTCGTTTCGCGCACGACCGTGCGATCTAGCACCTTACTGTGTGTTGTCCCGTTTCGGCGTCAACACACTTTTTGGCGACTCCGTTGGGGACGAAGGCGTAAATTCGGATCCCATCTACGAGCAACATGGCGGGCATCGTCGATTCTACCATTGTATCTAAGGTAAAATCATATGGAATACATGAAAATTCTCCTGATTTTGATACCTGGATTAAGTTTATGACTAGACTCGATGCATTTAACGAATCTGAATTGGTCTCTTCGGCGCCCGAAACCGATGAGACCGGTTCTGAAAGAGTTATTGCTATACCTCCTAGTCTGAGTGTGTCTGATGCTTATTACGATCAATACGGCAAGATTATTGATAGAGAGCAACCTGTAATGGACCCTTGGCCGCCTGAAACCGGTGGGACCAATTCAGGAGAAGTTATCACTATACCTCCTGGTTTGCAGTTGTCTTATGTTTATATTGATCAACATGGCAAGATTGTTTTTAGAAAGCAAGCCGTATTGATCTTTTCTGTACCTAAAATCGATGTGGTTGACAAGCTTCCTTTTCCGGTGAATGTCATCGAGAAGGGAGAACCTGCTATTTTGATTCGTCCAGAGCAAGCCGATTCCACGATAGGCAAGAACGTGATCATCGGCGAACCACCCGAGGAACCGAAAAAAGTTTCGGGGCGTCGAGTGGTGCTTGAGAAAGATGAAGACGGCATGACCAAGCTGACAATTTCTGCAGGGTCGTCGCAGTACCTGTCCCGGCAGCGACGCTGGGAGGCCACGGCTGCGAGGCAGAGGCCAGCCAGGCCGGGTCCAGAAGCCGGCCTAGCCGGAAAACAGGCCAAGCCAGCTACAGGAGGCGGCCAAGCCGGCTCTGGTGAAGACACGGCCATGCCGGGTGCTGGAATCAGCACAGTCAGTTTGGTCAAAAGCGGTGCCTCGTCCACCTCTGGTGCCTCCAAAGTCGTTGGTGCTGTTGGCGTTCAAGCGACCGAGACATTTGTCCCAAAGCGACCAGAAATTGGTACTTGGAAGACGAATGCGAATTCAAACAAGGGGAAATTTGTTCCCAAGAAGCTTTGCACATTTGACCGGCTCATGGAAAAATACCGACGACAAAAGGCCGATTTTCAGAATCGGCCGTTAAGAAAAAGAAAGTCTACACCGCCGAAGCGAGAGGAGCAACCGAAAAAGATGGCGGTGGCTTCGGCGGCGACTCCGGCAAGAGAGGTTGTTCGTCCTCGCGTCTCTCGTTGGGGTCCTCATCTTCCACCTCAGCTGTATTGGCGACCCAATGGGGTTTTTGTGCCATACTCCTTTCTTATGCAACATCAACCGGTGAATGGAGCACCTATGTCATCGGTGTTCAGCCGATTGAGCTATGGCCAATCGAGCTCTAGCAATGGTGGTCAAGGTTCCTCATATCCGCCGACGTCAGCGAGGCTCTCGATTGATGTTGGGAAAAGGAAGGCTCCAACGCGACAAGTTTATATGCCTAAGAGGGCCGTGGAGTCTGTCATTGTTCCCGCTACTTCTATTGCACCGTCGCCGAAGGAGGTACCTTCGGCGACAATTCTTATTGGCTCACAGGAGGTGCCCATTGTCAACAGCGATGAGCCAATGAGAATTGAGGATCCATCTTCTGCCGCTCCGGAGGTCTCCACTAAGGTTGTGGAGAAGAAACCAGTAAATCCAAAATACTTGCAACCGAAGTGGTGCCCGCCGGGATTGACCAAGACGCAGCGGCGGAAGTTGCAACGAGCGCGCCAAACCCAGCAAAAGCAGGAAAAATTGGAGAAAATGAGGGAGGATATCTTCAACGCTTCACATCCAATTTTTCCACAAACACAGAAAGGAAGCGATCCAGCGTGCTTTGCAAAATCCATGGAGAAGGTTCCTGGAGATCGGGAGCTTTCAGAAACGAGACCCGCACAAGATGCAGAAACCGGCCAGGCCGGGTCAGAACCGGCCAAGCCGGGTCTCCCAGAAACCGGCCAGGCCGGATTGGGGGCGGCTCGGCCGGGTCTTGCGACTTCGCCTGCTGATGCCGCTGCCGATGCTGTTTCGGTGGAGGTAGTCCCTACTACCGTTTCCTCTACTGTTGTAGATTCTGGAGATGTAGAGGAAGATGAAGAGATGGTTGACTATGAGCTGACGCCGCCACGCGCCGAGCTCAATGTCGCTCGGGAGGCATAGTGTAAATTCTAAAGCTCTCTAAGCAACGGCCGGTACATGTATCGCCCTTAGAACAAAAAATGGCCGATGTATACATCGCCCTTAGTCACTAAACAGCCGTTGGGTTAAGTATCGTTGCTGTTTGGTTTTGTTTATGTTTTCAGGTTCATGAACATTTATTCACCTGAAAACAGGGGGTCATATGTTGACAACCAAAATATATCCATTTTATGAAGTTGTCAAAATGTGAAATGGACATCACCATTGCGTCCGTCTCGTCAAGCTGATTGAAAAAACATATATGGTTTGCATCGTTCGATGTTCGGACGAAGGAGTTACGCCCTCATGAATATGCCGTCACGTCGGAAGTTCCTACCAAACTTCCGACACAACTTCCGACGTGTCGGGAGTTCCGACCTAAGTCGGAAGTTCCGACCCTCCAGAAGTTCCGACAGGCGCCGGAACTTCCGACAGAATAGGCTAGGCCAGGTTAGGGACCCGGCTAGGCCGGGTTTGGCCCCTGTGGCGGGCCCCGGCAGCATGCCACGTGTCATCACAAGAGGCCCTGTGAAACCCGGCTTGGCCGGATTTGGTCGAGTCCGATCCAATTAATAGATCTAATCGGTTTTTGGCAATATTTTAATGTGGGAAACTTGGAGAGTAAGTCTTGGAGCGGTTTCCTACTGGGATAAGACCACCCCCTCTATATATATGGAGGATCATGGCCGATAGAGATCTTAACCATCCAATCGTCAAAACACATCTACCAAGTAGATTCTCGCAGTGGTTCACCTCTATCCTGCTGTTCGGTTCGACTCTCCGTGAGTTTAGTCGGCGTTCTAGGTGATCTCCGCGATCCCTAGGGCAACCTCTACGTGCATCTCTCCGATGGATCTTTCCAAGGGGTGTTCGGGAGTTTCTGGCGAAGGACGGGCGCTACATCGACCACCAAACGTCCTCTGCTGCTGAAAACGGTCGTCCCGACGATCAGAAGACCGGAACCCTAGCTTCCTCGGCGAACCCGAGGAAACCGGCTCAGCCGACTATCAAAGTCGGCCAGGCCGGGGAGGCGGCTCGGCCGGGTTCTGAAACCGGCCAGGCCGGGTTTCGCGGGCGTGCTGCTCCGCGCTGTTTCATTTCGTGCGCGACCGTGCGATCTAGCACCTTGCTGTGTGTTGTCCCGTTTCAGCGTCAACACAAATTTTGGCTGAAAAAACTTGGACCATCGAGCCTACCTGTGGAAAAAGTTGCCTCCCATGGGTATATAAAATCAGTACCTCGATACTTCTTCTCACAGGCCACTCTATTTCTTACACCATTCCTGCCTGCAGCTGCGGTGCACGCCCGAGGTCCTTGCCAGGCAGCTGGCTCAGCACAAGTCCATGGCGCCCACGGTGGAATCCGCTGCTGCTACGCCATCGCCATGGCCACCACCACCGCAACCTCACTTCGTCATCGTCCCGCTCGTGGCGCAGGGCCACACCATCCCCATGGCCGACCTCGCCCGCCTCCTGGCGGAGCGCGGCGCGCGCGCGACCCTGGTGATGACGCCGCTGAACGCCGCACGGCTGCGTGGCGTCGCCGAGCACGCCGCGCGCGCTAAGCTGCCCCTCGAGATCGTCGAGCTCCCGCTGCCGCCGGCGGACACCGACGGCGGCGGCCTGCCCCCGGGCATCGAGAACGTGGACCAGGTCACGGACCACGCCCACTTCATCCACCTCTTCACCGCCCTGCAGAAGCTCGCCGGCCCGCTGGAAGCGCACCTGCGAGCGCTGGCGGTGCGCCCGAGCTGCATCATCTCCGACTGGTGCAACGCGTGGACGGCCGGCGTGGCCACGAGCCTCAGCATCCCTCGCCTCTTCTTCCACGGGCCGTCGTGCTTCTACTCGCTCTGCGACCTCAACGCCGTCGACCACGGGCTGCACGAGCTGACCGCGGCGGCGGCCGACGGCCAGGAGAGGTTCGTCGTGCCGGGCATGCCGGTGCATGTGGAGGTGACCAGGGCCACCGCGCCGGGCTTCTTCAACGCGCCGGGCTGGGAGGCGCTCTGCGCGGAGAGCGTGGAGGCCATGCGCACCGCCGACGGCGCGGTGGTGAACACGTTCGTGGACCTCGAGGCCCAGTTCGTGTCGTGCTACGAGGCGGCGCTCGGCAAGCCTGTGTGGACGCTCGGCCCGCTCTGCCTCTCCAATCGGGACGCCGAGGCCATGGAGTCGCGTGGGGACACCACGTCGCCGTCGGGCGGCGGCGGCGGCGGCCGCCAGCTGCAGAACGTGGTGACCGCGTGGCTCGACTCCAAGGACACGGGCTCTGTCGTGTTCGTCAGCTTCGGCAGCCTGGCGCGGAAGCTCCCGGCGCAGCTGTTCGAGGTCGGCCATGGCCTCGAGGACTCCGGCCGGCCGTTCCTGTGGGTGGTGAAGGAGGCGGAGGTGTCCGCCGCCGCTGCGCCGGAGGTGGAGGAGTGGCTGGCGGCGCTGGAGGCGCGCACGGCGGGGCGCGGCCTGGTGGTGCGCGGCTGGGCGCCGCAGCTCGCCATCCTGTCGCACCGCGCCGTGGGGGGGTTCGTCACCCACTGCGGCTGGAACTCGCTGCTGGAGTCCGTCGCGCACGGCGTCCCCGTGGTGACGTGGCCGCACTTCTCCGACCAGTTCCTGAACGAGCGGCTGGTGGTGGACGTGCTCGGCGTCGGCGTGCCCGTCGGCGTCACGGCGCCCGTGACGATATTCGACGACAGGAGCGTGGCGGTGGCGCGTGGCGACGTCGTGCGGGCGGTGGCGGCGCTGATGGGCGGAGGGGAAGAGGCGGACCAGAGGAGGAGGAAGGCCAAGGAGTACGGAGAAAAAGCTCATGCAGCCATGGAGAAAGGTGGGTCCTCGTATGAGAACCTGACCCAGCTGATCGAGAGCTTCAGGCAATGAGGAGGGAAAATAGGTTAGGCTAAGAATGGACTATCGCAGTGGCAGTACGGATGCAGAAGCTTTGCAGATTACAATGTTCGTTTTCATCAGCAGTTTGGCTACGTTTTTTCTTTATTTTTTGAAACTGGTATGCTAGTAACTAGTACATGGTTTCCTTTTTCCACTTGAATCTTTTCCTTCTTCGACAGTATATTTGTATGTATTAATTGTAGCGTGCATCATGTACAGTGAACAGCTCATCATCTCCTTGCAATCTCAAGTGTGTAAAACATTATCTCTCCACTCTCCCTATATTTCAGATGCCTAAATCTTACGATGGTTTCAAATGACACTCTTGTACAACTGACCAATACAAATAAACTATTACTTCATATAATTTGTTTGTTGTCTTCATATCATAACATATCAAAGTTTTGTCCTTGTCTGACTAGAGAAATAATTATAAATTATTATTTTTCTTTGTGTTAGCATAGATAAGATTTTATTAAGGTTTTAGTCATTTTACGGCATGCTTTAATCCATAAATTCAACAGCAACAATAATAACGTAATCAAAATAAGCATCATATATGCATATCCGCTACTATGACAGATTTCACCAAAACCTACGCACAACATCACTATGCACATAGAAAATATTACTGGGATTGGAATTAGATTATACCTTTGGGTGAAACCCGAGTTGGAACTCTGGGCAGCACCACTGCCGTTGTTCCCAGCGCCGGTCCTTGTCTGCGTCATGGTGACGAGCTCGGAGCAGCAGTCGATGGTGGCAGGTGTTCGCAGTGCCGACCCGCGAATGCTCGGAGAAGAACGAAAGCTCGAAGGCGAACAGCGAGCAGTCGCGCGGATGCGCTCCCCAAAAACTGTATCGCCCGCCTACCCGTGTAGGTACGCTTGACGGACGGAGTTCCGGAGGTCTGCTCACCGAGACCCCTTGTGCGCGCAAGGAGCTCGACCAGAGATGACAGAGAGCAGCTCAAGTCAAGAACACAGTGAGCAGTGGAGAGAGGTGTGGCGTGGCGGCTGAGTCTGGGGGGAGCCAGGGGAGGAGCCGTATTTATAGTGGCCAGCGCTGGAAGCCCTAACCGCCCAGGCGCAGGCGGTTTTACCCCTTTTCCCTTTGGCGCTAGTGCATTCCACGTCACTGCCACATATGACCGTTGCACATGGCCGTTGGCCCTTGTAACCGTTGTGCTGAGCGGCAAAACATGGCCTAGCACATCACATCCGACCAAGGCCAAGGCCACGGCCACGGCCACGGCCCACGGCCCGGGCACGGCGCGGCGCGGCACGGCGGCGCGCGCGTGGTCTCCCCGCTTTCCATCTTTCCTTGCACATGGGAGAGTCAACCAACATCCTATTTAAGTTAGGCTCACTCTCAGTGAGTTTCCCATGTGGTACTATTCCATTTTCACTTAACACTTAATTGTGGACCTTTGGAATTCTAGTGATTAATTGCTAGACTAACTATGGGCCTAGCCCAATTAATCCAACAATCCCCACCGAATTTGTAGGGCACACAGCTAGTGTTCTCGGTTCATGAGTTGTTTGATATATCGGTGTTTCGATGAAGACTGTTAAATTGAACATCCATCTAGGAACAGGATTCCACTTGGTCACAACTGTACAATGGACTATGCCTTGAATTGCCAGTTTTTCGCGACGTAAACTTTGTCCAGTTTCTTAACTGATACTAGGCTGCCTAAAGCATCCCCTCTGGTTGGAGCATATTAGTCACACTCCAGGCCTTTTCATGAGTATCTAGAGACCACACGAATCTCATAGACTGTGACTAGCAGTCGAACTCATATAGGTGTGTTTCTTTGAAGACGCCCTATAGGCCGACATCATTGCTTATCTATAAGCCAAACGGATCACATTAAGGTATTTCACTAACCTGCCATACAGTACGGAAGAGAAGTGCATTCTTCAAGAGAGAGACACAATAAAGGATCTCTTCCCTCAGTCTACTCATAACTTGTTTCGCCACTCTAATTCACGGGATCTCCGATCACATAGAGGAGGTTGCCACTATAGTAAACTTCACGTGGGTCTCAGTCCCATCTCACTCGATGCACTATCTATCATATTACGTGATAGTCCTTTTGTGAATTGATCTGCCAGATTTTTAGACGTATGGACATAGTCCAAAGCTATCACTCCAGAGTTTCTCAATTTTCTAACAGATTTCAACCGCCTCTTTACATGCCTAGTGGTCTTGAGATTATCCTTAGAACTGTTTATCTTGATTATGACTGTCTGGTTATCACAGTTCATGGAAATTGCGGGCACAGGTTTTTCAACCACCGGCAAATCCATTAGGAGTTCCCGAAGCCATTCAGCCTCAACAGTGGCGGTATCAAGTGCTGCTAGTTCTGCTTCCATGGTTGACTTCGTTAAGATAGTCTGCTTGCAAGACTTGCAGGAAACAGCGCCACCTCCAAGTGTGAAAGTATATCCACTAGTGGCCTTTAACTCATCAGCATCGGATATCCATTTAGCATCACTGTAGCCCTCAAGTACTTTTGGGTACCCGGCATAGTGAATTCCGTAGGTTGCTGTTGCTTTTAGATAATGCAACACTCTCTCAAGAGCACGCCAATGATCATCTCCTGGTTTTGAAGTGAACCGGCTAAGTTTGCTCACAGCATACGAGATGTCGGGCCTTGTTGCACTAGCTAAGTACATTAGTGAGCCAATGATTTGGGAGTATCTCAATTGATCCTTCATTAGCCTTCGGTTCTTCCTCAGAACTAGACTTGGATCATATGGAGTGGATACAGGCTTGCAGTCAATATAGCCAAAACGACTTAGAATCTTTTCCACATAGTGGGACTGCACGAGAGTAATCCCACCATTCTCTTCTCTCAGAAGTTTAATGTTTAGAATGACATCAGCCACTCCCAAATCCTTCATGTCAAAATTTTCAGATAGAAAAACTTTGACTTCCTCAATCACATTGAGATTTGTCCCGAATATGAGTATGTCATCCACATATAGACACAGGATTACTCCTCCCCCACCATAGCGATAGTATACACATTTGTCCGCTTCGTTTACAACAAAGCCAGCGGAGGTCATGGTTTTGTCAAACTTCTCATGCCATTGCTTAGGTGCTTGTTTTAGGCCATATAAAGACTTCAACAATCTGCACACATTTCCATCTTGACCTTCTACTACAAAACCATCAGGCTGATCCATATAGATTTTCTCATCTAACTCTCCATTTAGGAAAGCCGTCTTAACGTCCATCTGATGAACGAGAAGACCATGACATAAAGCCAGTGCAAGTAGTACTTGAATAGTAGTCAATCGGGTCACTGGTGAATAAGTATCGAAGAAGTCCTCGCCTTCTTTCTGGGTCTTAGCCAAGAGCCTTGCCTTGTACTTTTCAATAGTACCATCAGGTCTAAGCTTTTTCTTAAACACCCATTTGCACCCTACAGGTTTGCACCCATATGGTTGGTCAACAAGTTCCCAAGTTCCATTGCTCATAATTGAATCCATCTCACTCTGCACCGCTTCCTTCCAATAGTCAGCGTCGGGAGAGGAATATGCCTCTTTAATGGTCGTTGGGGTATCGTCCACGAGGTATATGGTAAAGTCATCACCAAAAGATTTTGCAATCCTAGGCCTCTTACTCTTTCAAGTGACCCCACCATTGTCCTCCTCAGAACTTTCAACAGATATTTGTTCAATATTTTCTGTTGGCACGGAAGTGTCAGGAGCATCAGGAGATCCGTGACTAGATATGCTAGGTACATTCCTTCTCATAGGAAATTCATTCTCAAAGAATGTAGCATCTCTGTATTCAATCACTGCACCGACTCTCATGTCAGGCACTCCAGATTCTATTACTAAAAATCTATAGCCCACACTGTCTAAGGCATAGCCGAGGAAGACACAATCTACAGTCTTTGGCCTAAGTTTGCTCTTCTTGATGATTGGCACGTTTACCTTGGCCAAGCATCCCCAAGTGTGCAGATATGAGAGAGTCAACCTTTTCTTTTCCCATTCCTCAAATGGCATTTTCTCATTCCTCAAATGGCGTTTTCTCATTGTTCTTTGTAGGAACTCTATTCAGGACATGACTCACAGCCAATAAGGCCTCACCCCACCATTCCTTGGAAAGTCCCGCAGTGTCCAACATGGCGTTAACCAAATCAATTAGAGTGCGGTTCTTTCTTTCGGCAATCCCATTGGATTGGGGGGAATATGGAGGCGTCCTCTCATGAATAATTCCATGTTCCTCGTAGAATTGAGTAAACTCGTTTGAAAAGTATTCTCCCCCACGATCAGACCGCAACCGTTTGATTTTCTTCTCAAGTTGGTTTTCTACCTCAACTTTATAGATTTTAAAGTAATTTAGTGCTTCATCTTTTGTTTTTAGCAAATACACATAGCAAAATCTAGTACTATCATCAATAAGAGTCATGAAATATTTCTTTCCTCCTTTGGTCAACACGCCATTCATCTCGCACAGATCAGAATGGATAAGGTCCAGTGGTGCCAGATCTCTCGCCTCTTGCACAGCCTTGTGGGGCTTGCGAGGTTTTTTCGCTTGCACACATGCATGGCACTTAGATCCTTTGACCAAGTCGAATTTAGGGATTAAGTTCATTTTTTGCTAAGCGCGTCATGCAACCAAAATTAATATGGCAGAGTCGTGAATGCCAAACATTAGACTCATCATCATTTGAAACGTGGTTCACAACCTTGTTACAAGAATCCATCAAAGAAAAGCGGAACAAGCCTCCGCTTTCATAGCCTTTACCAACAAAAGTTCCATACTTGGATACAACACATTTATTGGACTCAAAAGCCAGTCTAAAACCATCCCTACATAATAGAGATCCGCTGACAAGATTCTTCTTGATAGAGGGGGCATACTACACGTTCTTCAGCTGCACAATCTTTCCCGAAGTGAACTTTAGATTGACCGTACCAGCACCAAGTACAGAGGCATGGGTACCGTTTCCCATCAAGAGGGAGGAACCTCGCCCTTCCTGATAAGAAGAAAACAAAGAAATGTCAGCACACACATGAATATTAGCACCTGTGTCAACCCACTACTCAGGCGAGAGACATACTGAAAGAACAGTTGGCAAGTAATTACCGTACCCTGATCATCCAGATTCGCTAATCACCATGTTTGCTGCCTTCTTGGGTTTGTCCTTGCGGTCTGGGCACTCCTTCGCCCAATGGTCAGAGCCACCGCACACAAAACAATTATCCTTTTCCTTTTCCTTACCTTTCTTCTTAAAAGTTGCAGGCTTGGGCTTGACTGCAGGCTTATTTTTCTAGTTCTTTTTCTTGTGGGCAGCTTGGGGGTTCTTCCTCTGCATCAAGTTGGCACTAGAACCTCCCTCATTATACATTTTCTTGCCACGAGTGTCCTTTGCCCTCGCATTCTCCTCAACACTTAGTGAAGCAATGAGGTCAGTCACACTGAACTCTTACCTCCTGTGCTTCAGAGAAGAGGCAAAGTCCCTCCAAGTAGGTGGCAACTTAGCAATAATACTGCCGGCCACAAACTTGTCAGGCAACACACACTTGTTGTTCTCAAGCACCTTGGCTAGCATCTGTATCTTATGGGCTTGTTCAATTACAGATCGGCCATTGACCATCTTGTAGTCACAGAACTGCTCTATGATGTACAGCTCACTGCCAGCGTCAGGAACCCCGAACATGGCCTCAAGTTCATCCCACATATCTTTGCCCGAAGGTAAGTCCATGTACAGTGGTGCCATACCCTCGTCTAGTACCCTGATTAGAGCCACCTTGAACAAGTTGTCCGCGTCAGTGAACTTGCCTCCTTCCTCAGAAGAAAGGGGCGGTTCAGTGCGCTTACCCTTGATCACATGCTCACAGCGCATTGCGGTAAACTACAACATGGACCTCAAATGCCATATCTTATAGTTTGCGCCACCATCTTTCAGCATGGGTGGTTTCAGTGACGCAGCAAAGCTAGCAGCCGAAAAAGACCTATACAATTTTTGGATCATTAAGTTTTTAGTCATTTTACGGCATGCTTTAATCTATAAATCTGACAGCAACAATAATAACGGAATCAAAATAAGCATCGCATATGCATATCCGCTACTATGACAGATTTCACCAAAACCTACGCACAACATCACTATGCACATAGAAAATATTACTGGGATTGAAATTAGATTATACCCTTGGGTGAAATCCGAGTTGGAACTCTAGGCAGCACCACTGCCGTTGTTCCCAGTGCCGGTCCTTGTCTGCGTCATGGTGACGAGCTCCGAGCAGCAGTCGATGGTGGCAGGTGTTCGCAGTGCCGACCCGCGAACGCTCGGAGAAGAACGAAAGCTCGAAGGCGAACAGCGAGCAGTCGCACGGATGCGCTCCCCAAAAACTGTATCGCCCGCCTACCCTTGCAGGTACGCTTGACGGACGGAGTTCCGGAGGCCTGCTCACCAAGACCCCTTGTGCAGTCTGGGAGGAGTCAGGGGAGGGGCTGTATTTATAGTGGCCAGCGCTGGAAGCCCTAGCCGCCCAGGCGCAGGCGCTTTTACACCTTTGCCCTTTGGCGCTAGTGCATTCCACGTCACTGCCACATGACCGTTGGCCCTTGTGACCGTTGTGCTGAGCGGCAAAACATGGCCCAGCAACATCACGTCCGGCCACAGCCCACGGCCCGAGCGCGGCACGGCATGGCGGCGCGCGCGTGGTCTCCCCATTTTCCCTCTTTCGTTGCACATGGGAGAGTCAACCAACATCCTATTTAAGTTAGACTCACTCTCAGTGAGTTTCCCATGTGGTAGTATTCTATTTCCACTTAACACTTAATTGTGGGCCTTTGAAATTCTAGTGATTAATTGCTAGACTACTATGAACCTAGTCTAATTAATCCAACAGATTTTATTGGGTTTATAGTTTTGTCTAACAGATTTTTTTGTTATTCTTAGAATAAAAAATTATAGATTATACCTATGTAAATTGTAATAAACTAAAGCTTCTATTTTAGCATAAAATATGTATAGTCGCCTCAATCGAAGCTCGATCCCTTATTCATACTAAGAACATATTTTCACTGACCAGACGATTAACTCCAGCGATATGTCGGGGAGAACCCTAGCCAATTCTCTCCAGCGATTTAAAGATTTTTGTCGCCAATTTTTTTGCGTATTCAAGAAAAAAATATCTTTATGTGTAGCTAGGGCCTTTTATTTGCACCGACCAGAGCCTATTATATATATCAATATATGCATATATTTCTTTGATGATGCCAGTACGTACGTAAGTCCTTTTTTTTGTGGTGAACATGCATATGCATGAGGACATCCATTACCCCGCCGCTCGATCATTTGGCGTTATTGCCCACCAAGGCTGCGACTCCGCTAGTCGGCTAGTCCGCTTCGAAGAAGTGTTTGTCGTCGCATCTGGCAATCAAGCAACCAAGGTCATTGGTCACATGCTTGCTTCAAGGGTGCAATCAAATAGTTAAGTCGCCGGCTTTCTCTTTACTACGTGCCTCAGCTAGCTCGTCGTTTTCATCACAGCTCATAGGTATCGAAAGGAACTGGCTAGGCCAATAATTTACATTCTACTTCCTCCGTTCCAAACTGTAAGTGATTTCAAAAATCTAGAAGAGTCGAAACATTTTAAGTTTAACTATAATTATAAAGAAAAATATAAAGATTTATGATACTAAAAAAGTGCATTATAAAAATATATTTGGTGAAGAACTTAATAATACTTAGTTGATATTATAAATATTATTATTTTATCATATAAACTTGGCCAAATCTAAGATGCTTTGACTCTCTAATAATTTTAGAATGACTTACAATTTAGGATGGCGAGAGTAGCTAATAGTATTTCTTAGAGCCAAATCTATGTTTGACACTTTTAGATCTTGCACCCGTCGTTTCTTCGATTGGAAAAGAATGTGCAACCGACCTGATTTCTCTGAACAATCTGTACATTGATGATTTGATGTTGATTGACGATTGCGTTGTGAGGCCTACTTGTGCCTGTCAAAACATTATTGCTGATTGGATCATCAATCTCAAAGATTCAGTGACGCAGGCGAACTAAGGATGGCTCACCTGTTTTTTTATAAAAAAAAGGACTTAAATAGTATATACAGTGCACAACTAAATTACAGTGTTTTGAAAGGCACAAGTAGCTGTTTGATTGTCCTAATTTTAGTCTCTTTTCATCCATAGAAACAATGTTTTTCTCTCAGAACAGATTAACATCATCTAAAATCAGCATTTTTTCTAGACAAACGAACCGTCGAAAGGACACATACACGGCCACACAGTGAGGCAGAACATGTGCTTACCGACCGTAGTTAGCATGACAATGACGCCACCGAGAAGTTCGTCGGCGTTTCCAGAGACGACTCAGGTGCATAGAAATAGGATAGATTGATCGCGCAACATGACAATTTGAAGTTGTTGATCAAGGAAGCCGACAAGAGCCGTGTCTCCGCCGAACCGAGGATGATGTTGTAGCTATTGACGGAGGATTGAAGAGCGAAATCCTCAGAGTTGGGGGATAACGACCTACAGGGTGACAGACGGCATGCTCGACGAAGTCCTAATGGCAGTTGGCATAGGGCTGCACGAGGCCGATGGGTGGAGGCAGAAGAGACGAAGGACACGGCCAGGGTGGGGAAGAGTTGAGAGGTGGCACCAGATACTAGATCCACCTAGTAGGAGACCTGATCCACCAACATAGACATCAAATCGACCTCGAACCCAGCCGGACTAAGAGCGGCGGTGAGGGAGCTCGAGCAGCCATGGATGGAGAAGGACGCAGATGGAGCCACCTGAGAGAGCGAGTTTATTTTGTTTTCGCTGACCTTGAAGGCGAAGTCACCGGAGCCGAGAAAGATGACCATGGCCACGGCAATGACGACGGCTTCAAGACAGAACTTTCTCAGCTCGGATGAATCTAGCTACTAGAGAATAACTACTTACTAACTACTAAAAGGGGGCCCCACACATAGCCGGCTCCGGTGAGCTCGCCGAAGGCAAGAGGGAGGAGGCCAGTGAGATCTGTCCCCACTTCGGGTTGGGGTGGGGGAGGGCTCTCGCGAGATGTTTTGGGAACATTTGGGCCATCTTACCTGGTTGATCAAGTTCTCTAGGGTGGAAAGAACCTGCCTGCTCAATTATAGCAACTTCAAGAGCCTCTTTTCTTATTGGCAATAGAGATTTTTAAAATTATTATTCTCTACTAACTTTTAAAATTAGGTCTTTAACTAAGATGAAGAGTACAATTAGCTCTCTATAATGAGCATGAGGTCTAAAAATGTTGTCGGAAGGTGAAAAGATATGGAAAACGAATTTTATTAAATAACATTTTTAATAATAATTTAGAGGGTGAGTTTAATAAAGACTCTTAGATGCTCTTAGCAGCCAGACCTCACATCGTCAGATGGTGGACACGTTGTTTGAGGCTGCATATTCTTGTCCTTGCATGCGCATGATTACACGGCGATGTAGCAAATGTCACCGTCCCATTGACACCTTGACAGACATCATCTAGCACGTACTCCCTAGCAAGTACTAGTTGTAGCAATTAGCAAAATACTTTCTCCCTCCATCTCAAAATATGGTTCGTTTTTTACTTTTTAAAATCATTGTTTGACCATTCATTTTATTCAAAAAATTTACAAAAATATAAAAATAAACAAATCAAGATTAAAGTACTTCTAATAATGAATCATTTTATAATAAAATAATTATTTTTTTCATAAAATTTTTGAATAAGATAAATAGTCAAAAGGAGATAGTCAAAATCCTAAAAAATTTTAATAAGACGAATGGTCAAAATTAATGTTCTGTTGTTACTTCCTCTGTCAAAAAAATACACAACTCTGTAAGATTAGTTCTTTTTGAGTAAATTTCAGTGATTACTATTAATATTTAAGACTCTAAATTAATTTAATGTAAAAATATATTTCGTAACTAATCTAATGGTGTTTATTTAATAATCTAAATATTAATATTTTTTTAATCTATAATTAATCAAACTTAAGATACTAAACTATACTACTGTACTTGTAGAATTATATGTTTTCGTGAACAGAGTAACTTGTTATATCTTTTCGATCTCCGACACCTCTTTTATATCTCGTGCGTATTCTAAAGAGCTATTCTCGATATCTACCTTTAGCTAGCGAGAGATGACTATATTTGATAACCAAATAAAGAAGGAAGTTGAAGAGTGTTTTTTCCACCAAAATCTGTATTCGTAACTTAGGAAAAATACACAGTCTTTTGGAGTTGTTCTTATTAGCCTTGTCACTCTTCCCTTGTCAAAAATACACAGTCACTCTTACGAGCCATCATTATCAATTCAATAGTGATACGTGTTCTCGCTATGGTAACGATTTTGTGAAGTTGTGAACCAAATTAAACGGACGACGAAGCAAGGACACTGGATGCTTGGCTGCGAACCATCAGTGACTCCTCTGGTTGATTACTGCCCGTGTCATTGGACTGCAAGGAGTTGTGAGCTCTGACAGCACTTCTGTATCGATCAATCTTGCTGTGACCTTCCATCGATTTGGATTCAGGGCCCCCGGCAGGAGGACTCCTGGAAATGGTGCCCGCAAACATATGCTTCAGCCTTCAATGTGCTCGGCGTGCAAAACTAGAGGTGTGTATGGTAGTATCCCATGGCAAATTTGGGCACGAGACGAGGCCGCGAGACAAACGAGATCCATCGCGCCTTGCAGGACTCGCGCGGTTCGTTATGCATGCGTTTGTCCGGGAGAAGCCAAAGGCTTGCGGAGTTGCGGTGCGCGCGGGTGCGGGGTTGGCTGGTTGGCTGGTTGCTGTTGGTCTTGGTCGGCAGGTACCTCCTCACGGACCGGGTGTGGAAAAGGATTTAAGGGTGGGAGAAGGATGAACTATTGTCGGAAGCCGGGAAAGAAGTTTTCACTGAAGTTGTTGCGCCACCCATTTCCATGTATGCAATGTCATGCTTTGACCTAACAAAGACTTGTGTGATGATATTAGCACTATGATTTGCGGATATATACTCGTGGGCGCAACAAGATGTGATGAGAAGAGAATTGCATTGGCTCTCCCGGGAGACTCTCCCCCGAAGGAAAAGTTTGGGATGGCTTGTGCTCAGGCTCTGTAAGCGCAGTACTTCCCAAGTGGAAACATATTGGAGGTAGATTGCACAGCTCATAACAGCTTCATGAGTTGTTGTGAGCTATTTTTGTTTGTCAAACACCTTTTTTTTAAAATAGCTTCACGAATGAAGCTATTTTTTCTCCTCCTCTCACAAAAGGATGAGTTGGCATGAAACTGAAAAAAGTGGCTTCTCCTAACTCTCTCTCTCTCATTTCTCTCTTTTAACCATGTATAAAGTTGTTGGTGAAGCTATTTTGCCAAACAATATTATTAAAACAGCTCTGCTTCACCAAAAGAGTTGTCATGAAGTGTTATAGCTCCGGCTACGCAGGTTGTAGTGGTGGTGGGTGGCAAGTGGCAGGGCGAGGCTTGAACAGGCGGCGCCGTGCTCGGCGCCGTGGCTTGCTGTCGCGGCAATAGGGAACGGGAACAGGAAGCTAGGGCTGGGTGCCCAAGGGAGATAATGAATATCTCAATTCCAGGCTAATCTTTATTAATCCATCCTCCCGGCTTATATAGCCGATTACAAATCCCAATAGATGCAATCTCTCTAACAAACTCTTCCTAGAAATACTCCAGCAACTAACCAATCCTAATCCAACTCAATCAAGCACTAGGACTCCTAATCTGACCCAAGACTCCTAATCTGAACCAACTCTATCTAATCAGAGTCCAGGGCTGGCTGCTGCGCCCTGAACCTGGGCTGACCTGCGCCAGCCTAGCCTTTTTTTATCCGTGGAGAAGTATTTTGTGTGAAATCAGAACCCTCAAAGAGGGACTAATCCCGAGAGTTGATAATGGTAAGAACATTAATGTTTGGCTTCATCCTTGGATTTACGCTGGAGTGTCGAGAAGACCATGCAGACCTCGGAGAAGAAACATCGTTACATACACGGGGGTACTTGAACTAAATGTAACAGGTATCTGAACTGATTTATACAATCACTGGACACTGAGACAGGAGCTTGCGACATATATTTTTTGGGAAGAGGTGTGCAAGGCAATCCCTGTTAGATAAGCCACGGATGATTTTTTTTAGCATGGCACTATTGGAAGAAAATAGATCAAGACAAGACGATTGCAGCGACAGCTGGGAGAGACATCTACAACAGGTGGTGTTCCGATCAAGACAAGACGATTGCAGCGACAGCTGGGAGAGACATCTACAACAGGTGGTGTCAAATTCACCCTTGATCGGAATAGGATATGCAACTTAAAGGATCACCCTCATCCCCCCCCCCCCCCCCCCCCCCCCCCCCCCCGCGGTCGACACGCACACACAAATGAAACATTTTGTATGGCAGGTTGCACCCATAGCCTTCCCCTGCGAACAAATATAAGTCGGAGTGGTATGGATATTGATGACCATCTTGTTCTTCGCCCCCTCCCTCCATCTTGTTCTTCACCCCCTCCCTCGGATCCTAGAGTAATCGCATGATATAAACTTATATATTTATACCTACTAATATTAGAAAGCGAAATAATTCTTTGGGAGATGAATATATTACACTAGAATCGAGGCACGTCATGAAACATACAATGCAATCATCTCTTTTGGAGGAGTAAATGATTTTAAGTTTAACCAAAGTTATAAAAATAGTACTAACATTTATGATAAACGGTAATAAGTGCCAATATTTCTTTGTTGTAAACCTAGCTGAAGACTTAAATATTAATACTATTTGCTATATATTTATTCAAAGTCAAGCTAATTCGACTTGCACAGATCTATATTTACATTCTTTTGCAGACATCGACTTGCACAGATCCATATTTACATTCTTTTGCAGACACAATACATGAGATGAGACTGGAGCCACAGCCACTACAATTCCACCGAATCCTCGGAAGAATTCAAGAAATGCAGAAACAATCCACTCATGTGTCCTGGTGGTGTTCTTTGAGACTTCACTCGGCATGCATGAAGCATTGTACCATCCGCGTCAAGCTTTCATAGGACGACCCTCCTTCCTCCATGGCCCTGCGAGCTTTCTCCCCGTACTCCTTCGCCTTCCTCCTCCTCTCGTCCGCCGCCTCCCCTCCGCCCATCAGCGCCTCCACCGCCCGCGCGATGTCGGCCCTCGCCACCGCCACGTTATCGTCGTCTAGGATGAGCACCGGAGCCGTCACGCCGATGGGCACGCCGACCCCGAGCACGTCGACGGCCAGCTGCTCGTTGAGGAACTGGTCCACGAAGTGCGGCCACGTCACGACGGGCACGCCATGCGCGACGGCCTCGAGCAGCGAGTTCCACCCGCAGTGCGTGACGAACCCGCCGACGGCGCGGTGCGCCAGCACGGCCAGCTGCGGCGCCCAGCCGCGCACCACCAGGCCGCGCGCCGCCGTGCGCGCCTCCAGCGTCGCCACCCACTCCTGCACCTCCGGCGCGGACACCTCGGACTCCTTCACCACCCACAGGAACGGCCTGCCGGCGTCCTCGAGACCATGGCCGACCTCGAACAGCTGCGCCGGGAGCTTGCGCGCGACGCTGCCGAAGCTGACGTACACGACGGAGCCGGCGGCCTGCTCGTCCAGCCACGCCGTGATGATGGCCTGCTGCTGGAGCTGGCCGGCGGCGGCGTCGTCCGTCTTCCCGCGCGACGCCGTGGCCTCGGCGTCCCGGTTACAGAGGCTGAGCGGGGCCGACCGCCCACACCGGCTTGCCCAGCGCGGCCTCGTAGCACGGCACGAACGGGGTCTCGAGGTCGAGGAACGTATTCACGACGGCTCCGTCGGCCGTGCGCATGGCCTCCATGGCCTCGTCGCGCAGCACCTTGGTCCCTGGGAGGGTGAGGAAACCAGGGACGGTGGCCTTCGTCACCACGACCGGCACCGGCATTCCCGGCACGGCGTGCTTGTCCTCGTCGCCGCCGGCGGCGATCCGCTCGTGCAGCCCGTGGTTGGCGGCGAGGAGGTCGCAGAGCGAGAAGAAGCACGACGGCCCGTAGAAGAAGAGGCGAGGGATGCCTAGGCTCCTGGCCACGCCGGCCGTCCACGGGTTGCACCAGTCGGTGATGATGCAGCTGGGCGGCGGCGTCAGCGACCGCACGTAGGTGTCGAACGGGCCGGCGAGCTCCCTCATCTCCAAGAAGAAGGGGACGAACTGGGCGTCGTTGGCGACCATGTCGACGTTCTGGCAGTCCGGGGGCAGACTGGAGCCGGCCGGCGGGAAGGGAAGCTCGACGAAGTCGAGGAGCAGGCCGGCGCGCGCCGCCTGCTCGGCGACGCCGCGCTGCCGGGCGACGTTGAGCGGCGTGGTGACCACGCTCGCGCGCGCTCCGCGCTCCGCCAGGAGGCGCGCCAGTTCCACCAGTGGGATGACGTGGCCCTGCGCCATGACGGGGACCAGGACGAAGTGTGGCGGCGGCGGAGGCGGTGTCGCTGTCGAGGAAGGTGAGAGGGCATGCTCCCTGGGCACCATTGTCGGCGTACAGGCGAGTGGCAGGGGGCTTGGGGAGGATCCGGATGGACGAAGAACGTTGGCTACTCAAGTCGCTGCAAACAATTTGTTTGGGCCACTGAGAATGGTACAAAGTACAGAGGATTATATATGCTGCTCTGATTGTAAATGATAGTAAGGAACTTATCTTTATGTCTTTCTCTTCTCTTCTCTATCTCTCAGTGATAGAGAGGAGTTTTATCTCTATCTCTATCTCGTCTATTATCCTCTCTTCTCTATCTTTTAACAATAGGGAGGAACTTATCTCTATCTCTTTTCTTTTTTCTTCTCTATCTCTTAGATGATAGTGAGGAACTTATCTCTATCTCTTAATGATAGGGGAGGAACTTTATCTCTATTTCTTCTCTTTTCTTCTCTATCTCTATCTTTTAATGGTACTTGATAGAGAGGAGCTTATCTCTTTTTCTATCTCTTCTCTTCTCATCTCTGTATATTAATGATAGGGAGGAACTTATCTCTACCTTTTTCTCTTTTCTTTTTTCTTCTCTATATCTTAATGATAGGGAGGAATTTATCTCTATCTCTATTTCTTCTCTTCTCTCTCTCTGAATGGTAGGAACTTACTCCCTCCGTCCCAAAATAGATATCATTCTCGCTTCCAAAAAGTCAGATTTTTTCAACTTTGACTAATTTTATATTAAAAAGTATTTATATCGAACGTACATAACTAGTATCATTGGAAAGATCTTTAAATCTAGTTTTTTAACAAATTTATCTAGAAATAAAAATGTTGCACATATTTTTTATAAATCTAGTCAAAATTAAGAAAGTTTGACCCGCACACTTCCCATAGCATCATCTAATATGGAACGGAGGGAGTACGTCAACTTCTACCCAGTAACACCAAAACAATCATACAATACAAACTGCCGGAGCATACAAGGAAATCATGAGATACATGACTATCTGGCACAAAAGGAAACCACGTGAAAATAATCACAGCCACCACGAAAGTTACAAGGGAATATGGTCAACACTTCACTTCCATTACAAAAATTACGGAAGTATATAAACGCGGCTCCGTATGAGCGGTCCCCATCTCGCAATGACATTAGCAAGGCATATGGGCAGACTATCTCCCAGAACCAGTGTTCTCGTATGTCTAATTGTATGTAGCACTATCAAGAGCTACGACAAGATCGAACATTAGTATTTTGGTCATGCCGATTGCTAAGAAGGACATGAATAAGGTAAAAGAGAAAGGTAAAGGGAAGGAGAAGGAGGAGAATAAACAAACGAAGGATATATTTATTCTCAATTTCATGTGTACACAACTTAATTGGCTTGAACAACAATAATTCTTTGTACATAGCTCTGCAATTTTCGTTGAAGTTTTGGGGGGTGTAACTCCCAATGGTTAGGTAAAAGGTCCTAAAGATTGGTAAGTTTGATCCTAATTAACTATCTCAGCAAGCAGGTGCATGCGTGGTAGTGGACACTACACTCTACCGACCTTGTACTACTATTTTTTTAAAAAAAGAAAAATAAAAATGAAGTTTGTCAGATTCAACTTACACAAGTACATAGAAGGCTGTCAGTGGCGGTTGTATAGGTATTTTTACTGCCGTTTTTTGCGTCCGCAAGTGGGAGAGGCCAGTGAAAATAATTTTTTCATAGGCAGTGGTTTGAGAACCACCAGTACAAATCAAGTATGTACCGGCGGTTTTCTCAATAAACTGCCAGTACTAATGTTTTTTCAAAAATCAGGTTTTAAAAATAGCATAAAAATATTTAGGTTTTCTACTCCTAAAGACTGTCATCAAGCAAATTAACAAGCATAGGAAACACTGCTTATTGAGGGGTTAATTGCAAAAAGCAACCGAAAACTGCTTGGACTATGGTTACTCTACTTAAGAATGAAGGAGGCCTTGGTGTGCTTAACTTAACAGCTCAGAATAAGTGCCTTCTTTCCAAACATTTTCACAAATTTTATAATAGAGGTAAAATCCCTTGGGTCACACTGTTTTGGGATAAATACTATTCAAAGAATTGGTTGCCAATTCTAGAAGCTAGTTTTAGAGGATCTTTATGGTGGAGAAGTATTCTTAAGTTGTTGAATTATTATTACAAAGTTATAGCGTTGGTCTCCATTCAGGATGGAAAGTCTTGTTTGCTATGGCATGACCTTTGGGTCGGCTTGGTCTGCAATCAGGAATTTCTGGGGTTATATTCCTTTGCTACAAACCAATTGATCTCAGTTGCTGGGATAAGACAAATCCATTGCTTTTCAGAATCTCTTTTATCTGCCTCTCTCAGATGAGGCTTATGGCCGATATTCGCGGCTCTTCAATGCTTTTCGGAGTTTGGCTTTAGTTGATCACCCTGATACTTGGTCATACATTTGGGGTTCCTCCCATTTTTCTTCCAATAGAGCATATATATATATATATATATATATATATATATATATATATATATATATATATATATATATATATATATATATATAAGCATCTCATTGGCTATCGACAGATTCATCCTTCTTTCAATTGGCTTTGGAAGTCTTCTTGTCGGGATAAAAGAAATTTCTTCTTTTAGTTAGTTCTCAAAGATCGTTTGAGCATGAGGGCTTTGCTTTAATAAAAGAACATGCACCTACCTGATTATAATTGTGTACTTTGTGCATTGAGATCAGAGGAAACTCTTTTACACATCCTTATTAGCAACCCATTTTCATTGGCTTGCTCGTCTAGTTGCACCTCCTTCCTCTGAATACTAATAATGTTGGGGATATTGTTGAAGATATTAAAGTTCAATTGCACTTGCCATTCTTTATGGAGATTATTGTCATGATGTGTTGGTCTATTTGGGCAATGTGAAACGATGAGATATTCAGAGTAATCCCTCATTCTGTGTGACAATGTAAAGAGGTTTTTCAAGAACGAGTTTGCCATGATTATTCTCAGAGCAAAAGCGAGTCTGCATCGATTTATGGCTACAAGCTCTACATTAGTTCCTTTAGCAAGAGGTCTTTGTGTAATTCTTTTGATCTTTTTTTGTATCTTTCTTTGTGTCATGATTGTATCCTTCAAGAATTGTAATTGGTAGCCTGTAAATTTTTGAAATTCAACAAAATTCCCGTAGAGGCATCTCGCCCTTCCTATTCAATAAAAAACAGGTCTTGGGCATACCCACTTGTTAAATGCCAACATGGCAAACGGGTATTTCTAGAACCTGTTTGGACCCATGATGTAGTATAGGTCTAATACTTATTAGGGATAGAATGGGTATCCAATCTCTGAACTCTGATGGAGATTTGATCTGTTATGGAACAAATTTAGGACAAATTTTGTTTCCCCTAGTTTCTTAATGGAAAAATTGCATCCCCATCGATTATAATGTGGATTAGCATTTTGTATATCCCCATCCCGTTACCTATGGAGTTCGCTAAAATTCTAGCAATTTGTGAAAATAGGCCAAACTAAACCAATACAAGTATTTTTGGTTGAAGCCCAAAGACAACATATATTAAAAGTGGAAGCGTGGAACCCTAAATTTTTTCCCCAAATTACATCATCTCTTTCAGCCTTCCTAGCTAGTGGTAGTCACCTTTGGTCGAACTCTAGGATCCAAATACTGTATGGGATACACACGGTCATGCACAACACTATGCATGACACGAACATCGTGCAGATGTGTCCGTTCCTTCGCTTGTAAAGTTGGTCATAAAAGTTAAAGATTCTCGTAGAGTATCCACACCATACCGTAAGATGTAATAATCTTACCACGACATAACTCATTTAAAGCCAAATATTCCCCTCATTACTTATACAATACTAAGCCGCTTTTCTCTATCTTTTAAAGACACAACTTACCTTTGTGGTCCATGTGACTCATCAATCTAAAAAGCACTTCTTTCTCTCTCTTTGTTCCTCTCTTTTTTAAATGCCTTAACTTACCTTTACGGTTTACCTGAGGTACACCTCTACCAATCTCTTCTTTCTCTCGTAAAATGGGGTCATAAAAGTTCAAAAATTCTCGTAGACTATCCTCACCATAAGACACAGTAATCTTACCACGAGATATCTCATTTAAAACCAAATACTCTCCCCTCACGTCCTATACGATACTAAGAGCGCTCGCTTCTCTCCAAACCCGTCCCTCGAGCGTGTTCGACGATGGAGCGCCTCTCGTGGGTCCTTGTCGGCTGCGCCATCGCCCTCCTCGTCCTCTGCTTCGGCATGATGATGTGTGAAAGCTACGCGAAGCATCGTTGGGCGCAGGCAGACCTGCTCCCCGGTGGAGGAGCTGCGCATCGTCTCAGCAGCGAGCCACCGGCGCCGTGAGATGCATCAGTCCTCTGTTTCTTCGCGGTCCCGTTGGTGTGGTGTGTGTGCGCGTGCACATGCTATCTAGCTACTTGATTTAATATATGTCTGGTAGTGTAAAGACAGTATAGCGTGTGATGTGTCTGTGAGATGAGTTTAATAATCGATATTTACGGTGTCCGATTGGGATTTCAGTGGCAATTAGTACTGCATTTGTGTTATGTATAGAATTTCGTGTTGTAGCTAGTAGTAAAACTGTGACGACGATGCCGTATGTTCTTCTTGTTCTGTTTCTTCCTAATGTTATGTCCCATTACTTCTTCAATTCATGGTTATTCAGAGTCTCTGTCTCGCTATTCAGAGTTTCTGCCTTTTTCAATTCATGGTTTGTCTGTTTTCCAGTGAGAACTAATGTTTACATCTTGGATGTGTTATTGCTTTGTGTATCTACTAATTTGCAATAATTGTACGCCTTTGATGTGTCATTGCCTTTTGTATATCTACTAATTTGGAATAACTGTGCATCTTTGCTGTGTTATTGTTTTGTAGGAGTATCTACTAAAATTTGCACAGTTTGTCTGCAAGTTTCCTACCTACAAGGGCATTGAGCCACTCGTGCGCTAATTCTTAACCTGCAGAGTTCGGGTGCCTGGTGGTTGTGCCAACTGCAAGCGAGCGTGGCAGCTCCATGAGATGCATTTCCCGGTTGTGCACTAGCGATTCGGCAAGAGTCGGAGCTTTGTGAGGCCTCCAAATTAATTATTCACGGTTTAGAGCGTAGTTAATAAACCAAAACTGTTGCTCCTCCTGCTCCTTGGCCAACTTGACGTTGATTCCAGTTTTGATGGATAAGTGTCAAGCACTCAAGCAGAGCTTATCTCAGATTATACAGTACTGCCTCGTTGTGTCTTTTAGTTCCCATTGCAGCCCACGGACAAAGCTATTCTGACTTTACATTACGAAGAACACCGTCTTACCCGCGGGAATTATATATATGATTTAAAATAAAATTGTACGACGCCTTCTCTTGTGCCCAGTCCGCCGCTATGGATGGAGCACTGGTCTATGTTTGGGTCAATCTCAACTGTGGCCGTCGCTCAGGTGGACAGCATCTGCACCTTGTAGCTCCGCGCGCGGCATTGTGGTTGTGGAAGACAAACCATGGCAACAACAACAAGGGTGAAATGACTATCTTATCACTCTTAAAGAACCTTTTTTAAAAAAGTTCAGCACACGTTCAAACTTAAGATTTGTGTGTTAATATTTTGTTCCCATTACAACGTCGTATATCTTGTAGGCTGTATTTGTAACAAAAAAAAAACTAAAACTTATGGCCATCTAGCATAGAGTATAGAAGGGCCTTGCAAAAATTGGTGGAATAACATATTAGACACTTTTTAATTCTTCAGTTCAAAATCCTTTCTTACTTAAGGTACAACATATCCTCTTAAATCTCTATTCTTTTCTTTATCCTTTTGGATTAATTCCATTTTTAGCCCCTCAACTCTTGCCTCTATCTAATTTTAACCCCCAACTATAAACCGTCTAACTCTGCCACGTCAACTATCAAAACCGTTTAATTTTAACCAAAGCCATCGAAAACCACTCCTAAGGGTCAAAGTTGAATGGTTTTGATAGTTGAAGTACCAAAATTAGACATAACCGAGAGTTGACGACTAAAAATAAATCAACTACTTTAGTTTTTAAATATTTATGAAAAAATAGAGTTATCAATAAATATTTATATGCATTAAAATATAACCACACATCATTTATAAGTAAATATTTATATGTATTAAAAATTTTACATATAATATCTAATTTTATAAATACCTAAATATTTATGAAAAAAATTATAAATTTAGATTTACTTATTGATAAATATTTAAACATTATGTGATGGTTTTCCTAATAATGTGAAATAACATAGTAGATTTCAAATGAAAAGGTGATCAACTGTATAATTATATATCTCATTGAGATTCACAACTTTGAATTTTGTCATTTCTCAATCCGATTTGGGTTGAATAATTTATTTTATAAAAATATGAGAACTTCAAATATATGGATTACATTTTAAAGAAATTCAGATTCTTATTCAGAAAAAAAAATCAAATGAAATGTAGGTAATAGGTAATATTTTAATGCATATAAATATTTATTGATAATTTTATTTTTCATAAATATTTTGAATCTAAATTAGTTTAAGTCTATTTTTAGCCCCTCAACTCTTGTTTATGTCTAACTTTGGCACTTCAACTATCAAAACCATTCAATTTTGACTCGTAAGGCGATTTGAAGTGGTTTTCAATGGCTTTAGGGTTAAAATTAAACGGTTTTAATAGTTAAGGTGCTAGAGTTAGACGGTTTTATAGTTGGGAGTTAAAATTAGACAGAGACAAGAGTCGAGGGGCTAAAAGTGGATTTAATCCTTATTTTTTTAAAGACACATCTTACTTTGTGGCCCATATGAGCCACAACTCTAAAAAGCACTTCCCTCTCTCTCTCTCTCTTTTACCCCTCTCATCTAGGTACAGCTGTAGCATCTGTTCATATACATATACACACCAACACCACACACACGGACACCTCACGCACTCCCTACGTACACAAACAAACCCTACAACTACACATAAATACGAAGACCGCGTCCTTGAAGAGATCACCGAAACCATCCTTGGCTCCGTAGGCGACGGGCATGTCGCTATCCCATTGTGGTTCCACACGAGAGAGGGTACACCTGAAAATGGGAAAAAAAAAACCCGGTAGAAATCAAGGGTCGAGCAGCGCTCGAACCCATGACCAGCAGCTCCCACACCTGGAGCGCTGCCACTCGAGCTAAGCTCGATCCCCCACTTCCCTCTCTCTTTTCTTAAAGGCTTACCTTACCTTTATGGTCTAAGGTGAGCATCAACTTTAAAAAGCTCTATCTTCTCTCATAAAGTGGGTCATAAAAGTCTAAAATTCTCGTTATGCATCTACACCATATCATAAAACATAATCTTACCACGAAATAGCTCATTTAAAGCCAAATACTTTCTTTATTGCTTGTACCTACGTCTCATCGGGATGTTTTACCATCATCCTTAGAAGTTTAAACACAACACGCTGCACGCCACACTTTCTTCGCCGCTCGATGGATTTGTCTCATTTTTTCGTCCTTTGGCTCAGAGCGCTTGCTTCTCTCATCCCTCCTAAACCATCCCTCGAGTAGTTTGACGATGTTCCTTTCGTGGATCCTTATCGGCTCCATCACTGCCCTTCTCATCCTCTGCTGTTTTGATTAAGAATAGATTTCACTAATATTCTTAATAGAATTTAAATCAAATGATGATCAACCAATCAAACCATAAACTAAAATCCTAAACAATTTAATATACGATCTAATTCTAAATAAATGTGTTACCAAGTTACGCATAAATTAATACAATCCTTGACATGATGCAACTAAGATTTTACGGACTATGTTTTATTTAAGAATTACATATTTTTATGGACCCATTAATATATTGACATGATGGCAACTAATTTTCTACGGATTGTAATCTTATACTAGGGGATGTTTGGAACGGCTCTGATCTTGTTTTGTTTTTTCAGCTCTGCTCCAGCTCCAGGTTGTTAAACACGTCTACTCCACGCACTTTGCTAAAAAAAAAGAAACTATAGGACAACTTCATGTTTTTTTAGAGTACCTCATGGGGCACTCTAGTTTTTGGAGTTTTGTACTCTCTCATGGAGTTGGGGCATAATTACTCTCATTGTCATTCATTAATCACCGTCCCATCTATTCCTTTTCACTCTCTCCCGTACCCATAGCATCGTCCTGCGCCTCCACCCTTCAGCCCTACTCCTCCCGGTCCTCTTCTAGGTCTCCAGCACCACTCGTGGATGGCTCCCACGCCGTCATCATAGAATTATTAGAGCACTTCGATTCATAGTTGTTGTGCTTGCCTATAGATAATTATTTGTACTCGAATTATGGCAATTTAAAGGACAATTACACTGCTACAGAAATTTTAACGGTGGCGGTCAGAAAGGCTTAACCGTGGCAGTTTCCTCAACCGCCTCGGACCTAAGGTCACGGTTAATCGTGGCTTTAACCGAGGCGGTTGTATAAGGATAACCGCCACGATTAACTGTATTAATCGAGACAGTTATCTTTATACAACCGTCACGTTTAATTTATTAACAGTGACGGCTGTCTTAATATAACTGCCACCGTTAATATTTTCCAGGAATAAAAAAAATGTTTTTATAATATTTGAATTTGGATTTCAAGCCGAAAGTTCTGATACTCACATACATTCAAAGTAAAAAATACACGTATAGAGTATAAACACGTGAATCATATTTAGTCTTATGTCGTCCGTATGTATCCTCCCGTATGTCACCATCGATATTACAAAACGTTTACTTCCAAAACAAGGACATGACATTATAATTTCAGCATGGCATAATTAAACTAATCGAAGATGTCCGGCAACTTGTAGTCATCCATATTTAGACCATTGGTTCTCCGGTTGCGCAGCTTCTCGTACTTCTCCGCTGTCGCGAGCTCGCTTATAGGATCGAAGAACTTACCCCCCACATGACAACAATCGTCCGTGACGCACTTGCAAATGTCAGCTATTGTTTACTTGATGTTTCTATCATCCACTTTTTCTTTTTTTCCACCTTTTTATTGATTTCTTAAGCTGACACCAGCCCTGGTGGTAACTTCCGCAAGCCCTGAGGAACTCGCAAACAAAGTATCCACACAGGGCTGAGCCATATGGTTGCTTGGCATACTGCATGGAAAATAGAAGTAATGTAAGATACATGATATTATCCGTGGCGAGTAGCAGTGGGTGACCCTGTCGTTGACACATTGCTGCCGGAGGATGCAGAGTTCATTGAGCAGGTTGCTAACTGTCAGGATCACGATGATATTTTGTTTGGAGATCCGAAATGGCTCGAGAATTTCAGAGTGATGAAGTAGGCGGCAATTGATCCCCTGTATAAGGATGGGGGGAATGTCCACAGCATTGGACTGTGCTCCGTTTCAATCTCCAGTTGCTTATGTTGAAGGCTCGCCACGGGATGACCGACACTTGCTTTAACGACCTGTTACGTATCCTTGGTGACAGTTACCCAGAGGGTAACAATGTGCCCGCCAATACCTATCGGGCGAAGAAGCTGATCCGGCCAGTGGCGATGAAGCTTAGAAAGCTTCATGCATGTCCTAACCATTGTATTCTATTTCATCTGCCACGTTCTGGAGCAGATCACTGATTGTGATGTACTCACGTCTCGCATTGTCGTCATCGCCGGCGGCAGATGATGTCTGTTGTTGCTGTCTTCCGTCATTCACCGACAATGACCTTTCTGCATGTGCATCATACTTCCACACAGTGTACTTTGGGTCCTTGATGAACCCATACCGAACCAAGTGTGATTGCACAACGTTGTCTTCCTGGGCAAGCCGGTTCTTGCAGTCATTGCACGGACAAATCATGCGATCTCGGCCCAGACTCAGACGATGCTTCTACGCAAAAGGAATAAACTTCTTCCTCACATTTTTCAGGAAAGACAGATCCAGCCTTGATGTCTTGTACATCCAATTCTCCCTGGTCTCCATGACCTTCACCTTATACAAACACAGCGAATTCAAAAGTCGTATTAGACGAGCAGTAAATCCAACTCTACAACTAATTGAAAGTATCGAAAAAGCATCTAAATACTCCTAAGTGCCACCCTTCACAAAATCCAACTCTAGATTTACTTACTCTCTCTCATCTTTTTAGATCTAGATCTAAACCGGCCACATTTCGAAAAAAAACTCCTATAAATCATGAAAAAGAGAGTAAAAGCAGATTTGGAGAGTAAGAATCAACCTCTAACGATGTCACCCTTCACTAAATCCAAGGCTAAATTTCTTGTTCTCTCTCATCCATTTAAATCTAGATCTAAACCATTTGGAAAAACACCTAAATAATGAAAAAAAGAGGAAAACAAGATTTGGAGAGTAAGAATCAACCTCTTACGGTGCCACCCTTCACCAAATCCAAGGGCAAAACCTCCCCCCTTGAAATGGTTATTTTTAGTGTTTTGAGCTCAAAACCCTAAAAAATGGAGGAGAGGTCGCAGGGAGGAAGAAGGGGAGGGTTGACGGAGGCGGTTATCCTAAAACAACCGCCACGGTTAATATTATGATAACCGCCTCGAAAAAGGCATTAACCGAGGCGGTTGGGGGCGGCCAGCCCAGCCTTTGGTCAGCCCGTCTTAACCGAGGCGGTTTGCTGGGCTGACCGCTGCGGTTAAGTTTTCAGAAGTGCCTCTCAAAAGATTTTTTTTTGTAGTAGTGTTATTTGCACTCTAATTATGACAATTTAAAGTGCAATTTCAATTAGGGGAATAATTTGAAGTGCAATTGAAAGCACTCGAATTATTTTAGTGCCGCTGGTCGTGTTGTTGATCCCTATCATAGTCGTCTTGATCCCGAGATGGTACATGCATTAATTTGCACGAAGGATTGGGTTGCTACAGCAAATAAAGATGCTCATTTTATCTGTTTTTTCAGTTAGACACTTGTAATTGCAGGAGAATAATGCTTTGATTTTTTTTTTCTTTCTAATTTTTTGTTTAGATTCTAATGGTTGGATCAATTGTGAGTGATCTTGAGGTTGACGCTTTGACTAATGTTGTGGCTAAGCTAAAAATTGAGGAGGTTGACGCTTTTACTAATGTTGTGGCTAAGCTGAAAATTGAGGTATGTTTATTGACTACTTGCTATGAAATATGCTAGTTCCTAGTAGCCACATCTAATTTTGATTCACTTTCCAAACTTATAGGACAATAACAAGGAGGGGGAAGAGGACGTTGAGGAGAACAATGAGGAAAAAAAATACATGGAAAGAAATATGATGGCTTGGTGAAAGAAAGAGGTATTTTTGTCCCCAAAAAAGCTCAGTTGCTTAGCTAAGATGGATTGGTGTTGCAGGATAAGCTCATTTTGAACAGCTTGGTTTTGAATGTTGGGAGGTTTGCCCTAAAGGTGGAGTAAATGGTATTCAATGCACTCTAGCTGATCATTGATATTGGGTTTGGACTTACGCCAATGCTTTAGGTCTGAGGCAAGATAACCAATTTTTTGGTGGAAAAGTCTAGAACTGCATTTGGACCAACTGGATTTGGCTATATGATCAAAATCTTCTTCAAGTAGCCACCAATTTTCAAACATAAAAATATTCCTGCATTTGGGTCTCGAAGAAACAAGCACTGTTAGAATAGGAGAGTGATCATTTTTCATCATAGGGAGATGATAGACCATAGTGTTAGGGAAAGTAGCACACCAACCTGCATTGCCAAGACATCTGTCCAACCTTTCATATGTTGGGTTAGAGCTAAATCTTTTTGTTAGACCACGTGTAAGCAGGTTCATTATATCCTAAATCAAACAGCCCATATTTTTTAACTAAAGAATAGAATTCAAAGATATGCTTCCTATTAGTTGGTTCAGGGTCCAAATTTTCATTAATACTCATAATATTATCCAGATCACCCGTACAAAAGATAGGCGAAGGTTTGAAAATTGGTAGTACAGCGTGGCCGCGCGTGCCCGTACAAAAGAACTTAAATTTAGATGCCAAATAAGAAATCAAGTAGTTATTTTGGTGATCTCAGGTCCACAATCCACGTACTATAGATGGTTTTCAGGTTCGTCGAAGCGCATAGTCTCCCACGAACAATACGCTCGTGAACCATGGCCACAAATTCATATTGGCAAAATTATCCTTAATTCACCATAAAGAATATTTTCATCCTCTATTTATTTGGACTGAAAATAAACGCTGATTTTAACTGATGCTAATTTATTTTAAGAGAAAAATATTATTTCACCATTAAATACACGTTTCTGATGTCGCGCCGGACGAGCCGACCAGTCAAACTGGCAAGAGGTTCTGCTTCTGGAACAGCGGCGACGCGGCTCCACGAGGCGGGCAACAAACAAAGCCGGGCCCGTGGGCTTTGACCGTTTCCCAGGCCGTGCGCTCGCGTGGTGACGAGACGTGCGAGCAACAGCGCGTTGAAGCTTCCATCGTCGGTCGACACCACACGTCCCGGTTCTGGAACAACGCTAGTCAAAAGTCTCCCGTCTCCCGTCTTCCACGTGGAGAGGAAAATTCTCACCACAGTGATGACTTGTCAAAGAACCGCCGTGACTGCAGCAACTCGTCAATCATCATCATCATGGATTGATTCATTCATGATTTCGCGGTACCATAACATTCCTGTCTGTCTCTGGTAGAGTTCCATTTCACATTGACAGCTGCCTTATCCACGCATTTAGAGTCCTGCTAATCCTCCAGAAATCAGTGCACTATACCCAATGAACTGGCAGCTGGTCCGCGGCGGGAGAAAACGGACAAACCGCCGTGTTCCCGCAACAAGGAAAAAACAATCCCGTCACTCCAGCCACGTTCTCTCCGCCGGCCCAGCCCAAACCCTCGGCCAGCCCATGCCACCTCGATGCGGGCCCACCCGCCCGTCAGTACTACGGAACGGCCAACGGGTATCTTCCTGGTGCGCCTGCGCGTGCGCGGCTGTGCTCAGACGGAACGTGCGGGGAAGTAACGAACCGTACAGGGGGGCGGGGCCTCCATCCGTCCGCCCATTCCAACGCCCGCCCCGCCGCCACCACCATCCGGCCGTCCATCAGTCAACGCCCAGCCTACGGCTGGCGTGCCGCCGCTCGTGCGTGCGCAGGCTGTCAGGTGGGCCCTCGCACCGTCCCTCCTCGGCTCCTCCTCTGTATTAAACCCCGCCGGCTCTGGCGGGCGGGGCAGCGGACGGAACCGGCGGCTCCTCTCCTCTCCCTGAATTTCTCCCTCTCTCTCTCTCTCTCTCTCCCCGCCGCGCGTCGAGTGAAGCCTGGTTCCGGTTACAGGGGGTTTGATCTGGTGTCCGACGGAGGCGGCGGCGGCTCCTCTGCGGTTTGATTGGTACGCATCGAGACGGCTTTTTCCTCTTTTGTCGATCGATCGCGCGTGTGGCGTATCTGATCCGTTGCTGCTCTTTTCCTCCCACCCTTGAGGAACCCCGTAGCCGTTTTCCGTGATCCGATCTTGAGCTCGCCAGAAAGATTCGTCGTCTTGATTAGTTTGCGTTCATTTCTTCCGCGCTGTTGATTGCGAGCAGAAAGGAAAACTTCTCTCGTGTAGTGACTATTTCTGTTCTGAACTGCTGTTCTTCCGCACCTAAAACAACTGATAATTCAACCCCTTTTTTTAAAAAAAAGAAAAAGAAGTATGATGTTTGGTTTACTTTTCATTCATTTCTGTTTCCTTGGTTTCGTGGCGATTTCTTGACTCGGATGCTGAAGAAATTTAGGGAACGCATTGCATTTCACCTAGACATATCTCTCCATTCAGATCCTTCACCCAAGCAACAAGCGCAAGATTTGTGAAATTTCATTTCATCTCGTCGTTGTTATTTTTCGCGACCCTTCTATTTACTGATGACAGACCGAACTCTCTGTTACTTTACATTACAGAGGAGCCATGGAAAACCCGGCGCCGCCGACCAACCCGTCGCCGTCGCCGTCGCCGTCGCGGCAGCAGCTGCCGGACTTCCAGCAGTCGGTTCGGCTCAAGTATGTGAAGCTGGGTTACCACTACCTGATCACCCACGGCATGTACCTGCTGCTGACCCCGCTGATGGTGCTGGTGGCCGTGCACCTCTCGACGCTGTCCCCGCGCGACGTGGCGGACCTGTGGGCGCACCTCCGTCTCAACCTCATCTCCGTGCTGGCCTGCTCCACG
>JAHLJS010000005.1:15182969-15352969 GCA_038502445.1 Eremochloa ophiuroides | reverse complement strand
GTCTAGATCAAAATCCTGAAACGTTTCAAGTGGCAGGGTTTCAAGTGTTTGGCTCTGAAACTGAAACGTTTCACCCTGCTAAACGCACCCTGTGAAAATGTTCTCTGGTGATTTTGAGAGCCAAGGCAAAGACCGTGCAATGTTTCTTGGCTGACATGTTTCGGCAGTTTTCTGGTTTGGCTGCGTTTCTTGTGATTCTAAGGAGAATTGGATCGAATTCGCACAGCCAAACAGACCTAAAAGAGAAATATACGACCTGTTTGGTAGAGGATACAGTAACGCAAATGTAATAAAAAATAGTTCATTTGCAACGGCGGCCGGTAACCATTTACACCGGTGGCAGCCTAAATTCAATTCCGTTTCCGTTAGTCTGATATATAAGTTAGAGTATGTTGTGTTTAGATGTTGGACAGTTTAAATTTTAGGTATCATAATATGTGTGCTAACTTTTATAATAAATGTGTCTAAATAGATTTAAAAGATTCATCTCATGATTTGTATGCAAACTATGTAATTAGTTTTTTTATTTATATTTAATGCTCCAGTATACATCTAAATATTCGATGTGACGCGATGTGATAGGAAAGTTAAAATTTTAAAGATGAATTAAACAGAGCCTAAATATATGTTAAATACGTTGTCTGTCCCTTAAAAACCTTGCTGCAGTGTGCGTGTCTACCCTTGGGGTGAGCAAAATTACATTCGGGCATCGCGAGGCCCAAGGCCTGAACATTTTACAAGGGTAGAGGAGTAAATTCATTTCTGTTGCCCAATAACTCTTAACCCTAATTTTCAGCGTAGAGATGATAATAAAAAAATAAAAATAAAAGATAGCCAGCATAATAGAACACAACCAAAAAAAATATAAGGAAACAGAAAAATTAAATATAAGAAAGGAAAAAGAAAAAAAAAGAAGTACGTTACCTGCTACCTCGCACAACAAGATTGGCGCCCGATATTTGTATATATAAATGGAGCATTAAATATAGAAAAAATAATTAATTATACATATTGTGTGTAAATTATGAGATAAATTTTTTAATCCTAATTAGTTCATGATTTAATCATGTTGTGCTATAGTAAACATTTGCAAGAAATATTAACTAGTCTTAATAAATTTGCCTTCCGGTTTTCAAGCGAGTCATGTAATTAGTTTTTTACTATTCGAAAAACTCTTCCAACATCTCGTGAATCCAATATGACACCTAAAAACTTTAGGCCTCAAATTTAAACACTCACAGTTCCGCTGATAAGTTCCGCTGAGTAGTAAAGAAGATATGGTAATATGAAAGAATAATGTATGTACAAGTTTGCTGATACATACTCTCTCTCCGTTCCTAAAAAAGTATCAATGTTGTTGTGCATATCACAAATTTAACTTAATTTATAGAAAATATATACAACATCTGTATCTCTAAATAAATTTATTAAAAAACTAAATTAAAAACTCTTTCCAGTAATATCAATTATGTATCATAAATGTTAATAGTTTTTAATATATATTTGGTCAAAAACTCTTTTCGAAGTGAAAATGACTCTTTTTTATATATATAAGACTGATAAGGGAAATTATTTTCTATTCTTAGGGAGTAGTTACTCGCATGTCTATACCTCTAGATTTAGATCGTTTATGGTTCAAAAAATATGTAAATGAAGTATGTGGTCATACTAAACTATTTAGAATAATATGTAGTTATACTTTTTTTTTATCCAGGTAGCATATGGTTATATTTTTTAATATACGCAGTGGTATTTTAGTAATATATTTAAAAGTATGGGCTTTGTTGAAAAAAATTCTATACTAAGATTTGAAGTATCTTAAATTAAGTATCTAAACTTAATCAAACTGATAAAATAATACGCATGCATACACAATATGATTTATTAAAGGTGCGGGTAACTACTCCTAGCAGTATATAAAATGCACCCATATCGATAAATACTATAACGCTGTTTAGTTTCTAAACTTTACTAATTTTTTTTAATTCCCCGTCACATCAAATTTTAGACGCATACACGGAACATTAAACGTAGGTAAAAAAATAACTAATTACACACTATATATATCGAAACGAATCTTTTAAGTCCAACTAATCTATGGTTAGATAAAAATTATCAAATAAAAAAATACTATTGTACCGGAACCTATTTGAACAAGAGCCTATATCGGATAAACACAAATGCCGAGTCGGCTTCGGGGCTGATCGCCTCTATAAACACAGACAGGGTCACAGGCGCCGAACGAGAAACGGACCGCCAGACCCAAGCCAATAAGCAACAAGAGCCAGCCCACCTCTGGTTCCGGACCGAAACCTTTCTTCGAGCGCAAGAAGAACGAACACCAGCCCGACCCCGACCCCGACCCCGACCGACCTACCCGAGCTGGCCATGGCGACTGTGGCGATGGACATCTCGAAGCCCACGCCGGCGGCGTCCGGGGACGAGGCCGCGGCGGCCGCGAAGGGGAGGAGCAGCGCCGGGGGCGAGGGGCTGCGGCAGTACTACCTGCAGCACATCCACGACCTGCAGCTCCAGATCCGGCAGAAGACCCACAACCTCAACCGCCTCGAGGCCCAGCGCAACGACCTCAACTCCCGAGGTGACATTTCTTCTCGATTATTACTCCCCCTAAACCCTAGAGTCGACGTGCCCCTCCCCCGCCGCTTTATGGCGCGGTGAATCCTCGATCGCGTTGGTGGAAACCCTACCTTTTAGCTGGGTGTTAATCGTGGCCAAAGCTGAAGCGTTTTAGCCTAATTATCTGATCTAATGAAGATGGCCTGTTAGCTACTAATCAGGGTGTTAGATTGACTGAAGATTAGCTCCAATTGAATATGATTTAGATATTTAGCTTCTTGAGTAGCAGGCTGATTTGGACTGTTCAGTTTGAATTGTGGACGGTATTGTCATAGTGGTAACTGTTGTTTTGCTGTGTTTGGATCTTGATTTTGGGGGTGAATTATGTGTAAGTTGTGCAGGTTATCTGTTGCTTGTCTGTGTTTACGTATTTTATCTTTCAATTTTGTTCTACCACATTTTTGTGGGGTTGTTAGGACAATATTTCGAGCAGATTTCTGTATTCCTGAGGTTATCCATTATCATTCAATGCCTGCGTCTCTTTGACATGATTGTGGTATTGTGGCTTCCTATTGTGTAACATTCTAACAGAAACCATATACTAAATTCGCTTCTAGTTGAACATTTGCAATGTGAAATTATCTTGAGGATCACCCTGCACCCCCATTACCTAGTGATTGTGGTATTGTGGCTGCCTATTGTGTAACATTCTAACAGAAACCATATACTAAATTCGCTTCTAGTTGAACATTTGCAATGTGAAATTATCTTGAGGATCACCCTGCACCCCATTACCTAGTGGAGTAATATTCATTTGCATGATTGCACCATGATGCTTTTCTTTTAGGATTTATTAAATTCCTGCTCTCTGTTTCAGGAGCAGCACATCCTTCTACATGTATTGTATTCTAATTACCACACTCTAAATTTGGACTTGCAATTTTGATTTTTCAGTTAGAATGCTCAGGGAAGAGTTACAGTTGCTTCAAGAGCCTGGCTCATATGTTGGTGAGGTGGTGAAGGTCATGGGGAAATCAAAGGTTCTCGTGAAGGTAATTTTTGCCTACTCTACAGTCAGTATCTGCTTCAAAGTATTTATTCTTGCTGTTAACGAATCTCTAATGAGATTTTACCAGTGCTCTATCTGTTAGGCTTACATGCAAGCAAAGTATTCTGCTGCCTCCATTTAACACCTATAAATGAGCTTAGGGGAACATGTAGGTTTTTAAAGATATGTTCATCTGTGGAAATTGTCTCTTGTATTTTATGAAGAACAAATATTCATCACTTGCATTATGAATCCATGGAACTATGCTTACAAAGAACAAATATTCAGCACAGGACTGCATTTTATAGTTCCATGTTCCCACCACATATTTATAAAACAAGTAAAAGAATTATTTGCCCATGGTAATACAAGTATCTTAGATGCTTTGTATAAATTAGCATCAGCATGTAGGTTTTTAAAAATATGATCATCTGTGAATATTGTCTCTTACCAAGAACAAATATTCATCACTTGCATTATGAATTCATGGAACTATGCTTACAAAGAACAATTATTCAGCACAGGACTGCATTATATAGTTCCATGTTCCCACCACATTTTTATAGAACAAGTAAAAGAATTATTTGGCCATGGTAATATAGGTATCTTAGATGCCTTGTACAAATTAGCATCAGCCTTCACATTTTTCTACCTTAGCTGTCACATTGTCGGTATGTCTACTCATCTACTGACAAACAGGCACAGATCTAATGGTGTGGCGGGTGGGACTTAATCACTTGGTTCTAGAGTTTGAAGATGATTTGGGCCCCCTCTTTTGTGGATTTCTGGATCCACCACTGCTGACAAATAATCCTTAAGTGGCATATGCTGCATGTGCAGTCCAGTTTATCTAAACTATGCTTTTATGGATCCCGGATTATCTGAACTGATTACCAATTGAAAATTCTGTATTTTCTTGCAACTCTGCATATTAGAAAAGTTTTTGAACTCCTGGGATAAGGTTTTTTTTCGATATGTTGAAGAGCTCCCTGACACTGTTTTGTTAATACATGTTAATATGATAGTATTTTGTAATCCAAATCTTGTTATTTTTGGATTCCTAACTTCCTGGTTATCAAAGTGATATTAACTTTCTAAATGAAATTGCTCAGGTACACCCCGAAGGCAAATATGTGGTGGATATAGATAAGAGCATTGATATCACAAAGATCACACCTTCAACAAGAGTTGCTCTTCGGAATGACAGCTATATGCTCCATCTGATCCTACCAAGCAAAGTTGATCCATTGGTCAATCTCATGAAAGTTGAGAAGGTTCCTGATTCTACTTATGATATGATTGGAGGCCTGGACCAGCAAATTAAAGAGATCAAAGAGGTTTGTTTTGAACTAAATTGCGCTATCAACAAAATATGCACATTCTGATTTGTGAAGTCAACTTTCAGGTTATCGAGCTTCCAATCAAACATCCGGAACTGTTTGAGAGCCTTGGAATTGCCCAACCAAAGGTTTGTTTTCTCCCTTGAAGACCA
Organism: Eremochloa ophiuroides; assembly: GCA_038502445.1. Taxonomy (NCBI): domain Eukaryota; kingdom Viridiplantae; phylum Streptophyta; class Magnoliopsida; order Poales; family Poaceae; genus Eremochloa; species Eremochloa ophiuroides. Next base: position 15,347,852 of record JAHLJS010000005.1, on the reverse strand, counting down.
TCTTAACTTTCTGAAGTTACATGTAGGTGGAAAAAAGACTGAGATCTTATTTATTTTCAGGGTGTCCTGCTCTATGGACCCCCGGGCACAGGAAAGACATTGCTGGCACGTGCGGTTGCTCATCACACTGACTGCACCTTCATCAGGGTGTCAGGTTCTGAGTTGGTTCAGAAGTATATTGGTGAGGGCTCCCGCATGGTCCGGGAACTCTTTGTTATGGCCAGGTAAGCTGAGTAAATATCTCCACGTTTATTTTCCTGTTGAAACGTAATTTTGCATATCTCTTAGTTATCTTTCATTGTGGGCTTAGTTAGTTATTGGATCAACTTATTGCAGGGAACATGCACCATCCATTATATTTATGGATGAAATTGACTCCATCGGATCTGCTAGAATGGAGTCTGGAACCGGCAACGGTGATAGTGAAGTGCAGCGAACCATGCTTGAACTTCTAAACCAGCTTGATGGTTTTGAAGCATCAAACAAAATTAAGGTACACATAACTTGTGTTCCTGTGTGCTGAATCAGTGATTTTTAAATGTATAACATTGTGGTGCAATCAGTGATTTGCAAATGTATAACACTTGTGATGTTTTAAATATTCAATGCAGGTTTTGATGGCAACAAACAGAATAGACATCTTGGATCAGGCCCTTCTGAGGCCTGGACGCATAGACAGGAAGATCGAATTTCCAAATCCTAACGAGGATGTATGTTCGGCTAACTCGTCCTGTTATACATGTTGATTTTACATGGCTACTCCTGCTGACAGGGTGCTTAATCCTTTGCCCTTGCAGTCACGCTTCGACATCTTGAAGATCCATTCAAGAAAAATGAACTTGATGCGTGGTATTGATATGAAAAAGATAGCGGAAAAGATGAATGGGGCCTCAGGAGCTGAGCTCAAGGTTTGTTAAATCCACTAACCGATGAACTGTGTGCTGTCTCATTTCAATTTTGTGATGTTTGCTTGCTCCATTCAAGCAGAAAGTTATGTTCAGGCATCTTTTTAGTCCCAGCTCGCAATAATGCTTATGATTATAGTCGAGAGTTCAGAAAGCTTGCTCATATAGCAATGTCTAGCTGAATAAATCTTGGACCTCAGCTCTCCATTTTTGGTCACGTAGTTGCATCACCATCAGTATAAGATCAAGATTTAGGATTAAAAGCTTAAAGAAGTTTGTTAGTTATAAGTGGTCTTAGTTTACCTTTTTATAGGGTAAGTTTACTAAGGGGGTGTTTGGGACTGCTCCACGAACTCTGCTCCACAAACTCCACCATGGAGCAGCTCCACTAACTCCGTGTTTTTTGTGGAGCACCTCTTTAGGTGCTCTCACAACTCCACCTTTTTATCCTAGAGCAACGTGCGTGGAGCTGGATCTGTTTGGCAAAAATTTGTGGAGCGGAGCTGAAAAACGTGGAGCGGAGCAGTCCCAAACACCCCCTAAGTACTGAAATTCACACTCATTAATGGCCAAACTACCATGTTTGGGCGTTGAGATGCTTGCAATAGTCAGGTCCGTCGAAAATTGAGGCAGAAAATTCAGTTTATGGTAACCTTTTTATAGATAGATATTCTTGTGATAAGCTAATCAAATCGATATAACCTTATCATAGCTGGGTTTGTGGCTTTTTTCTTGACCCTGTGAAAGAGGACCACCTTCTTATTTACTTATTTATTATTTGTATATTTATCTGTTTAGCAAATTTGTTCGTGCTTGCATTTTCTTTAGAATTCCTTGTTTTAACTGGGATTCCAATGCTTATTACCAAGCCTCTGTGATCTTATTGTTCCTAAGTGCATAGCTTTGTGTTCTAGTGGCTCAACGTTGCTATTTTTTTGATAGACCTTGTGTTGATTCGAAGTAACTCAGACATTTTTTCCCTTCCATTTCTTGTGGTTTATCAGGCCGTCTGCACAGAGGCTGGAATGTTTGCTCTCCGTGAGAGAAGGGTGCACGTGACCCAGGAGGACTTCGAGATGGCAGTGGCCAAGGTGATGAAGAAAGACACGGAGAAGAACATGTCCCTGCGTAAGCTCTGGAAGTGAGGCTCATGCCTTGATGTACCCACCTTTCACGGCCTCCCTGAAACTAGAGCCTTCGTGTTCTCATCTTTTATACCACCTTTGCCAAAGCAGTGGAATGATGTAACGGCATGCTCCGGACCTTTGCGATGTGGTTTTAAGTTATGCCGTGCATGCCTATGTTTAAAGTTTTCCTTATATAACAGTTGTAGTATGTTGTTGCAAAGTTTAATTTGTGAGATCAGCTAGATTACGGTAATAATACATTGCTAGCTCGCGATGTGCTGCGTTACCGTTCCTACTTGTTTGCAGATTGCCGGCCCATTCGTAATGAACTCTGCGTGATGGTTACTGCTCTGATGATTATCCATGAGATGTTCTCTTCGGAGGCCAATTGATCCCATAAATTCGTGTGTAGGTAGCATGCGTTTTGATTTTCCAGATCACTTGACATTATCGGTCAAAATCAGCACATATTTTTAACAATGGAAAAATGTTTTCTTTACAACAAATCAGCATCCGATGTGTATTTGCAGCCAGCCGAAACACCTATTGACATTTGTTTTTGAGAGAACTAATTAGATGCTACTCAATTCGAGATGGATAAAGGACACAAGTATTACTAACATTTGTTTCTGAGGAGGGAAAGTACGGTCACGACACAAGTACAGGGCATTACAGCCTACAAACCGTTAGTCCTCTCTGTAAGCGATGCTGGCGATAGCTCGCAGCACGGGAGGGACAGGCTCTGGTTGCTAGAGCTGATAAGATGAGTTGATTTTATCTAATGCTGATTTGTTATGAGAGAAAATACTATTTTAAAACTGAAAAATAAGCGTTGATAACCTAAAACAAACAAAACCCAGCGTCGATTTGGCCTAGGAGCACAAAGCCAATGCCATCCTCGCGAGAGGATGACCAAGCCCCGTCTCTAGTTGACCATTTGTTTTTTTCAAAAAATACAACACACAGACACCTCTAATAGACATGTTGTTACATGCCCTCAGAGAGTGTATTGTCTTCTTCGTTTAATTAATCAATGTTTATTTTTAGTTACAGAATAATTTTTTTTCTATCACACCAAATCAACAATAACTAAAATCAGCGTTTATTTTTAACCCAAAGCGGCAGAACCTAATGTATTCATGATTCATGCATATACACAGCACGGCAGCACCCACCGACTTATTGAAACCTATATCGAGTAGCGGGTACTTATTGAACCTAAAGCTGGAGAAACACATGCCCACATTCAGGAACTGAATATCTCCAAGACCGGGATTTCATTTCCTTATATATATAGTATATCCGTGTAGTTAGTTCATCCTCCTACCGTCTTCAGACTGCCTTTACTCCTCTGCTTTGAAGGCCCCAACATGCAGCACACAGACCAACAAAATCGCAACCCTAATTAGTTGGACCGCTTTGGGAGGGTTTATTCTCTGGCTCCCAGCCGTGCCCAGTAAAATTAGTTAGCTCTGGTCTGCTAAATAGGGCCTTTGGCACAAATTTAATTATCTCACTATAAATTATATATATTTTTGTCTATATTTTAGGAAGCATAACCTAATCATCAGAGCTAGGGTAAAACTATATGTAATATAAAGGGAGCTCAAGCAGTGACGGTCTGGCGGAGCTTCAGTGCAATCAAAGAAATTGCCTATTCAGGTACTCTTTCCATTTTAAATTATAAGACATTTTAGCTTTTCTACATATATTATTTATACTATATATTTAGACTTAGTTTATATCCAAATACATAGTAAAAGTCATTTTTAGAAAAGTCCAAACATCTTGTAATTTGGAATGATGGGGTTACTTAGTATTTTAGAAAAGGGAATATTTATTAATATTCCAATCTCTATATCGATTGATACATATAGCTGTTTAAAAGTACAAGAAAAGAACAAAACATCCACAGGACTTGCCATAGCCCAGAACAAATAAAAGAAAGTTTAACTCTAAACATAACATAGTCTATTTGTGAAGAGCCACCTGTTTATAGCAAAAACTTGCATAGCCATCGTCTCAAGAGCACGACACCCCGATATGATTTCAGGTCTTTCTGCTTCCATTTGTATCAACGCCCAAAAACAGATCTAGTATGTTTCTTTGAAAAACACCTGCAAGGAAGTTAAAACTTGTGCTCTTTTAAAAGTAATATCATTGCGGCTTAGCCAGATTGCCCACAAAAAGGCGCAGGTTCCAACCAAAATTTGTTACTTTATCTTATTTGGTAACCCAATTAATCAGTTTGAGAACATGTGTTCCACATTTAACGGTGTTGGCAAACCAAAAGAAACATATAACAATCTTCAAATGAATTACAAGGGAAATTGCAAAAGCTGGAATGGCCATGGAGCACCTTAGTCTTCAGCCCTTCACTATCCTCCAGCACTGAGCTCAAGAGATAAGGCAACCGTGCATCATCTTAATATAATTCACAAATCTCTGTACAATTCTCCTTTACCAAAGCTACCGCACAACTTCATGTACTAAAACTAGCCATTGATCATATTATTGATTTACTTCTCTCCATCCGTTATCTAAAAAAAACTGAAATCGAGAGTGTGTTTGCCAAAAATTTATGTATACTAAGTCATTCTAAGAATCTTAGAAAGTCAAAGCATTTTAATTTTGACTAAATTTATATAATAAAATAATAATATTTAAAATATCAATTAAGTATCATTAGATTCTTCATCAAATATATTTTCATAGTACACTTATTTGGTGTCATAAATCTTTGTATTTCTCTTTATAGTTTTGGCCAAACTTAAAATATTTTGACTCTCCAAGATTCTTGGAGTGAGTTACAATTTGAGATGGGGGGGAGTATATTTCTTTTGATAATGGACTACGTGCCTGTGTGTATTTTCACTAGTAGAGAACAGACCTTTCGTGCAACATTCGAATTAGGCTTTAGTCCCGCCTGTTTTTGTGTTCGGGACTAAAGAGACCTTTAGTCCCGGTTCCGTTCAACAACCGGGACTAAAGGTCCCTGGCCAACGGATACTGGCATGCTCTGCTGTGTCAGAGGACTTTTAGTCCCGGTCTGTGGATGTAACCGGAACTAAAGGTTACTCTTTAGTCCCAGGCGGTGTCCATTCCCGGTTGGAGACACTGCCCGGGACAAACAACGATCATGTAGTCTCGGTTAGTAATCTCATCCGGGACTACAACCCAACGTATATAATCTTCAAGCGCTCTTTCTTCCACCTCTGCCCCAGCATAGCTCTGTTCTTCCACTCGCTTGTGTGTTGTTGCTTCGTTCTTCGGACGTCACACGATTTCTTGCGGTTTACATCGATTATTGAAGGTAACTAACTTTATTTTCACACCTCACTACTTATATGTCATTGCATTGTTTAGAAATAGCCAAGAATGTAACATATTGTCTTTTGTGGTGCATTTCTTGATTTGTGGCCATTTAAGTTTATATTCTCTTGATATCTGTATTTTTGGATGAAGAAAGCTTATAGTTGTTGTTTTTAATTAGAATGCCCATTTTATTAGTTTTTAACTAGAATGCACCTTTTATTAGATGAAGACAGCTTGTATTTTCATATATAGCTTTTTTAATGGTTATGAGAAATAGAGGAATTTAGTAGTTTTTGAAAATATCCTTGTTTAGAAACTGAGAAAAAATTAAAATAACAACAACAGTGTTTTTAAAATGAATTTATGGGTTGACATTATTTTGTTTGTGATTGTGTGTTGACGGTGGATAACGTCAACTTTTATTAGAACTTTAGACATGAAAGGACACATGAATATACAATAGTTTAGGGTTTTAACTAACAATTTTCACGAGTTTTGCATGTTCTGTATTTTCCATGGATTATTCCAGAAAAGCATAAAAGAAGGGTTAAAGAGCATAAAAGACACAAAACTTAACCGCCAAGGAAACATCATTACGAAGACCCTGGAAGAGTATGGAACACACCCGAGCAACCGGGGCCCGAAAGCCCACAGTGGGGCACCCGGCCGGCTCCACCCTATTAGGGTTCGGCCCCCGCTTCTGGAGTCTTCTTCCTCCGCCTCTTAGGAGTCATCTCGGCTCTTTGTTGAAGTCGGTTTGATCCTACGGCGCACGTTCATCCCACCGGGCTATAAATAAAGGAGCAGACCCCCATGGAGGCAATCCCTATTCCTGAGCTTCAATTCAATATCTCCAGTTAGGGTTAGATGTAACAATTAGAAGAGACTAGTTCTTCTAGATATAGTCTTGTCTAGAGAAGTAGAGAGATAGAGTAGAGGAGTAGAGTTCTGGAGGAGTTCCGGCCTGTCGGCGCTTCTTCGTAGCTGTATTCTTCTGGATTCAGCTTCCTCGCCCGGAGCTGCGTTCTGAGGTACTTTTGTATTCAACTTCTAATTCAAGTAAGCATTTGTTCTTATTCGTTCTTAAGTTTGCAACTCATATTGAGTACTTTGATCTTGATAATTGCTTGATTGAAGTAGTATTTCGTAGTATAGGCGTGGTGCCTAGGCTAGGTTTACTTGTGAATATCCCCTGATTGGTCGGATAGTGGTAGATCGTGTAGGTGACAGCTGCGTTGAGTCCTCTATAGTCAACTTTCCGTTGATAGGATTGATAGGTGTATAAGTGTCTGGTAGAAGGGAACTCTGATTTCGCCTCTTATTCATGTCACTACCCAGTTAGAACGATATTATTCAAAGTTTACCGGTAGTTGGAACTAGATAGTCATTAGCTATTTCCTCTTTCTTGATATTATCTAACCTAGTTGTAGGGTTAAGTTCATCGGCTTAGTCATTATCACCTAGTTGTAGGGTTAATTGTTAATTAATAATCATGCTCTTTCATCTCTGTTTGAATAAAGCTCTATAATACTTTCATGCTACCTTTATTTGCTATTGTATATGTTTAGGCTTTGAAGTACTTTCATACATCTCTTAAATGAAGCACGGTGTTTAGTTTAGGAGTGGTGATCTTATTTTCAAAAGGCTTTTTGAATTAAGCGTGGTGCTTAGTTTAAAATGCCTTCCTAAGTCAAATTAGACGTGGTGTCTAGGTTGATTTTTGAGCCGCTCGTATGCTGTAGTAGACATTGGATATTTTGTTGGACTAACCCCTGCAGGAAACTTTCACAATTAATTTGGATAAGTCATGAGGTGAATTCAAATCGACAATAAGACAGGGCACATGTTGAACTTCAATAACTTTGCAGAGGAAGACATAGCTCATTCATCATGAATGGAAGAACTGTGAGTATTAATGATTCATTCACTTTATCTTCTGCTGCAAGTTATTTTACCTAAAGCCATGCCTGTCTAGAACATAATCTATGCTAATATAATATCAACCCGATCTTCTTAGTAGCATAGATGGAATATGATAAAATTCTGGACAAACAACCTATGTTCCAAAGTTATACATTCCTTCGGGTATGTGTTGTCCACTAATCTGTTGCAGGCATAATAATGAATGAAGTGACAATGTGTCATAAGATCAAAGAAGCAATATATGGCAAAAAGGATAAGCAACAAAGGAGACAAGATGCTCATGAACAACTCAAGATGCAAGAGAAGGAATGGACCACCAGTCATCTACCCTTCATTACTTAGTGCCAATCGTGCTCTAATAATGAAGATCCAACTATTAATGCTCTACTCCAACCTGCTGGCCAAACAAAGGATAAAAGTGACATCATCATCACAAGGGGTGCAACCATCAAGACCTCCATCTCTAAGACGGAGAGATACACAAGAGTGGAAGAAAAAGTCCTATCGGTAGACTTTAAATTCCGCACCCTTGCCATAAGGTAATATGGTAGTTATCTAATTAATTAGTATTTCTATCTACATTAGTAATTTCACTTTAGCATATTCATCTTTATGCATATTAAAGAAAAAAATCTTTATTGTCTTATTTACTACATCATAAAATATTAAAGCCCCACGTAAATAAACTTATGGTAACCCTGTAGGAGTATTTACTGTGGTGGCATAAAAAAATGATAATAGCATCTGTATTTACTTTCTTGCATTATGAAATTCCTAAGCTCCATGAGAATAAATATTCTCAGTGGTGGCATAAAAATAAAATATACATCATGCATACATATTTACTTTTCTGCATAAGAAAAATCCTGCTAGAACCTGTCAATTAAAATCAACTCAACAGAATAATCAATTACTTATTGGCTGATCGCTAACCTCTTATTAAATTCGAGCCTCGAGTTTTGGTTTTCTTGTTGGAGTATAATTCTGCAGGAATGATACTATGACTGACGAGTGAGTCCATCAGTGGAGCCCACTAGGACTGTTGCTAACAAGCTTACTCTAAAAGATCATCAACACTAAGTATTACAAATATCTAGCTTGGGGGAGGAGCATCCCCTAGTTATCAGGTAACTATACCTATGCGATTATCGAGTCTGTTTTATAAAGTCATAAAATACCAAAAATATGTAAACACATGAAGGTTCACCATAGTACCATAAGAAAATCTAAAAATGCCAAAAATATGTGGGCACATGAAGGTCCACCCAATTAGGAAACTTCTGCTGGAAATATAAAATCAATCACTTACCATGGAGTGGTACTAAACCTAACCCCTCTCCATGAGACTTGGTATTTTGTTGGCAATTGAGTTTCACAGGGAAATACAAGATCAAAGAGCTAGTCAACCCGACACCCTTACGCTGCCGATACACCTGCTCCCAGAAGGATCACTCAATTTGCAACATCAATGACCCTGTCAAACGTCCAGTTTGGGGGAGTATAAGTTTCCCACCTTATTATTATTGTACCATATCGCTTTTCGCATGAGTTAGCTAGTAAGATAAAATGTGAAAACCAAATAAAAACTTAGCTACTTATTAGAGTGGTCTTAGAGTGTGTCTATAGTCAGTCTAGGTTAGAGTCAAATAAAAACTGAAGAACATTAAAATTTTATCTTGAAGATAATGAATAGTTGCTCTGCCGTAATTACTTTCAAGTGCCTAATTTTTAACCTTAAATTCTCCCGAGTTTTGGATACTACTGTTTTAGCTTAAGAATTTACTCTGAACCTGAAACTTGTGGAAGCATATGCTTGAGTTAAGTCTAGGTGATTGATTGATATGATACGTGAAGGTTGAGCTGCTATTTATCTTATTCCTAGCAATACTAAGTTCTGAAGATTTATTTTAAATTTAAAATCTTACATGATGAGCTCTTGTATGACAAAGTGTAAATTCCTACCAAAGCCATATATGATACATTTAGAGATAGGAAAACCTTTGCACATTTATGCTGCTTGCATTGCATTGAGTTTAGTCAACCTTTGTTGTATACCTTATGAGAGTCTTGTCATGCTTTTAAAATCAAGATCACTTACACACTCAACCCACATATGCATTACTCCTACTCTGAGAGTAAGCCCAATCATTTTCCACTTCCAACCAGATCTACCTTAAAAATGTTTTTCTCCTACACTGGGAGTAAACAACCAAAAAAATATACCCTTTAGGACAGCCCCTATTTAATTGCTCTAAGTTCTTATCATTATCTCTCTAATTATTTATATTCAAAGGATGCATGTGGCTATACAAAAGTATTGAAAAAAAAGAAAAGTGAGTAAAAGATAGACAAGTGTCTCAACAATTAAAACAATGGGTACTTAGATGCCCGTCTCCCTGAAAAAAAGAGAGAAGAGAAAGAAAAGAAGAAAAGGAAATAAAGATAGCCCATGTTTTCCCGAAAAGTTCTAAGTTCCAAAAGAGAGATCTATTTTTAAAGAGCAAAAGTAGAATTAGGATTAGCCACCTTATATACACCTATCCACCATATTCTATATACATGCACATCTTAGTTTGATTGTATCACTTGACTATCTATGGATCCATTGTTTGACTTTACAATATATGAATTGCAAGTATGCTCATCCTTGTTATTGCCACTCCTATAAACTCCACTATAATCCTTAGTTGTAGGAAGGCATAACATCATTAATGCCTCAGTGAGATCCATAAATACCACATATATTAAAAGACTTGAGGGTGTCATACAATTAAGCTCTGAGTTTTATTTCGAAAACTTGCAAAACTCCGGAATATTGGTACTGTGAAGAATTTGAGACATAGTACTTGACTTGATTGTTCTATCTTTCGATTGCTCAAGACTTATGCAAAAGCTAAGAAGCTCCATAGTTAAAGGTACAATGGGTAAGTTTGAAAGTTAGAGCAGTTTTATCTAATCTGGAGGAGAATCAATGTTTAAAGCATGTGTACTTGGAAGGCATAAAGCATTGTAGCAACTCTTGATCCAAATACTTTAGTAAATTAGGCTTAGTTTGTTTGCCAAGGGACTGACAAACAGGTAAGCTTGGGGGTGTTATTGACGGTGGATAACGTCAACTTTTATTAGAACTTTAGACATGAAAGGACAAATGAATACACAATAGTCTAGGGTTTTAACTGACAATTTCCACGAGTTTTGCATGTTCTGTATTTTTCAGGGATTATTCCAGAAAAGCATAAAATAAGGGTTAAAGAGCATAAAAGACATGAAACTTAAGAGTCTGGAACACACCCGAGTAACCGGGGCCCGAAAGCCCACAGTGGGGCGCCGAGCGGCGCCACCATGGGGCCGGCCGGCCCCACCCTATTAGGGTTCGGCCCTCGCTTCTGGAGTCTTCTTCCGCCGCCTTTTAGGAGTCATCTCGGCCCTTTGTTGAAGTCGGTTTGATCCTACGGCGCACGTTCATCCCATCGGGCTATAAATAAAGGGGCAGACCCCCTGGAGGCAATCCCTATTCCAGAGCTTCAATTCAATATCTCCAGTTAGGGTTAGATGTAGCAATTAGGAGAGACTAGTTCTTCTAGATCTAGTCTTGTCTAGAGAAGTAGAGAGATATAGTAGAGGAGTAGAGTTCTAGAGGAGTTCCAGCCTGTCGGCGCTTCTTCGTAGCTGTATTCGTCTGGATTTAGCTCCCTCACCCGAAGCTACGTTCTGAGGTACTTTTGTATTGAACTTCTAATTCAAGTAAGCATTTGTTCTTATTCGTTCTTAAGTTTGCAACTCATATTGAGTACTTTGATCTTGATAATTGCTTGATTGAAGTAGTATTTCGTAGTGTAGGCGTGGTGCCTAGGCTAGGTTTACTTGTAAAAGTCCCCTGATTGGCCGGATTGTGGTAGATCGCGTAGGTGACAGCTGCGTTGAGTCCTCTGTAGTCCACTTTCCGTTGATAGGATTGATAGGTGTATAAGTGTCTGGTAGGAGGGAACTCTGATTTCGCCTCTTATTCATGTCACTGCCCAGTTAGAACGATATTATTCAAAGTTTACCGGTTATTGGAACTACATAGTAATTAGCCATTTTCTCTTTCTTGATATTATCTAGCCTAGTTGTAGGATTAAGTTTATCGGCTTGGTCATTATCACATACTGTTCCTTGTGGATTCGATATTTAAAATCTCCGGATGAAACATGACAGCGGTATATTATCTGTGCGCTTGCGGATAATCTGAATACAATCTTATTTAAGTAGAGTGCAGTTAATTTATACCAACATTGTGCATGACAACTGCCGTTGGGGTCTCAATCGGCGTACCTCGGCAAACCAAAGATATGGCGGACTTCAATCGTAACTACATGACAATCTTTGACGCACATGAGGTCAACTTGCATACTACTGATATGCTAGGCCGCTTAATATTTATCAAGGTCCCCGTGCAAGCTATCCCTGATGAGTACCCGTATTTCATAAATCGCGCCGCGATACAAGAAGCACCGGTGCAGCAATATCAAGTCTTTGTCCCGCTAAACAATATCTCGCATTATCTTCGGGATTACCTGGTGCTAGCCTCATCTCCAACTGATGCACATGCCATCATGTGTGTATCATATATCAAAGTTGGTGTTCATGAGCTTGTCATCCTTCCATGGACACCCGACTATGGTGCCACTACAGTTGGCTTGGATCCCACCTTACCCACCTCCATGGTACAAGCAGCAGAACTAGCAACACCGCCAGAATATTACGAACCACTCAAACTTGTCATTTATGGAATGCAACCGTATTTTTTTGTGCAACCTTTCGTAGTACCTAGAATGTTCACGAACCTATGTCAAGTTCACGACGTCCAGTACAATAGAAATGATCTCACAATCCACATGCTCACATATGCTCAAAGATCAACTATACCCAGGGTTGCACATATCGAAGTCCGCAAACAGTCACCTTCCGAGGATTCCATGATGCACATATGGCCAGTTTGGATTGTTGTAGGCTCACTACCACCGGGTGATTAACAGGAGGCCCGTCGTCCCGTGACTGGTAGGTGCACTTACAACAGAACCATGTTACGTGTATGTTACACTGTTCCTTCTAACAATTATCACTCTTACTACAGCCCTGCCTCCAGATCGAATCCGATACACACTGTACCCACACATGGATCACGGAGGTGCGAGGACTTCTGGACATGGAGGTGCACAAAGAACAGGTCATCGGCAAGCAGGAATAGGTACAAACAGTTCATACATGGGTTTACATACGTGGGTTTACATATATACAAAAAACCTAAATTACGAGATGCACAGATTACTTAATTGAAGGACCATGCAATTCTTCATCAGAAGAAGGTTCGCCTGCACGCACCACAAGGGAAGCACCGGGAGACACCACAGAAATTTCGGAGACACCACCTTCTTCAGAAGATGGTTCACTGCTTCTGGAACCGGGTGTTGGATCACAGGAAGTAGCCCTATAGGGTGACCTCGAAGGTTCGACCCCACCATTTTCACGAGAATGATACATTTATAGTTCAGCTACAATTGTTATTTATGCAACTGGTAAATTATACATGTAAATTATACCTAACACAACTCATTTAAATATGCAGGTACGAAGAATACTGAATCCAACGATACTTCATCCAAGGATGACGAGGCACATGTGGCAAAGAAAGCGTGAACCACTGAATTTAAGGATACTTCATTCAAGGATGATGGTGCTTGATGCATATGTGATCCTCCGTTCAGTCGTTTGTCGGGAAACTTATTCTTCTGAACTATGGTTGTCAAATTTGTGAACTTGATGTGTATTTGAACTTATTGTTGTGAACTTGTATTTGTGAACTCAGAAATTTCGATGAACAATTTGTGAACTTGCTGCGGTATTTGTGAACCTCTTTTGTTCTGAGTTATGGGTATGTGAACTCAGTTGTTGCGGTTGCATGGGCAGGAAACGAAACTGCTGTTAGGAACCCACTTTTATAGGGTGCCAAATTAACTTTAGTCCCGGCCCCAGCTACGAACCGGGACTAAAGGTGGGACTAAAGATCACCTTTAGTCCCGGTTTGTAGTGCGAACCGGGACTAAAGGCAAACTTTAGTCCCGGTTCACATTACAAACCGGGACAAAAGGTGATCTTTAGTCCCGGTTCGTACCTGGGGCCGGGACTAAAGTCGCACGCGTATATATTGTGTTGCCTCTCAATCTTTTCGGTTCGTTTCGTTTCCTTTCAATTGTTACCCGCCGCCGCCACTTCGCGCTCGTGCTCGTGCGTCCATGCCTCCGGCCATGACCTCGTCGCCATCTCCGACCTCTGTACCATGTCCGCGCCCACCCGCGCCTGGCCACGGCCCGGCCGCCTTCTCCTCGGACCCCGCCTCTCTCTTCTCCGACTGCGACCCACCAGCCGCGCCCGTACCCGACCTCCGCGCCCACCCGAGCCCAGCGACGGCCTGGTCGCCTTCTCCTTGGACCCCGCCGCTCCCTTCTCCGACTGCGACCCACCGGCCACGCCCGTCTCCGACCCCGGCCACATCGTTCCCCGCTGCAGCCTGGTGATATACATTAATTCTTTACATTTTGCCTATGGCTTTACTGATCATGTCTGGGAGATCTTTAAACATATCTTAGTGGATTCGGATGAATAGGGCAAGAAAATGTATATTTTGACATGAAGTTTTTGAACAGTTTGTTTAGGGTTCTAGATATGTTTTTTAGGATTCCAGATATATTGTTGGCCAACAACAAACTTATATGGATTTTGATATATCATATATATATGTATGAATTGGAGATGGCTGGACGTTGTCTCCCTGAACCAGAAAGGATTGGCCACAGTGGCTATGTAAACGCTTTTGGATTCGATTCAGAGGTTGTTAAAGCAAATTGGCCCTATCCAACCATTGTAAGTAATTGAATAAGTTTGTGTAATTATATTGTCCAATATGTGTATATGTTTATAATGTAATGATTAACACCTATTAATTGTAGGTAATTGACCCAATTATTTGGCTGAAAGAAACACTGTCCAAATTTGGTGTTCGGACAGTTAATATCGAAACCTTTCAAGTACATAATGACCAATTAACACAATGTCGGATTGGCTTTTCCATCGCCGCCAGGCATGGTATAGGAGTTGTACAAATCTCAGAGATCGATCGAACGGCACCCCAGCCGAGCGTTGTACAAAAATATGCTATCATGGCATGTGTGACTAAACTTGCGAACATTAGGTACATCCTACCTACACTATGCTCATTGCTTGTACAATGTATGAATGCAAACATGAGTCTTGACCCGCAGGGATTTTGTGCAAGGATCGCCGCAGCCAATCGAAATAATGTGGTAAGTCAAATTTAAATTCTTTATACCTAGCTCATATATATTATATAACATACATTAATTTATGAACAATTACAGGTTCGGGACTATGACTTAACATACACAGGGTGCAGTTTTGAAGCCATCCTAAACAAGACAATGTATCAATTGGGGTATAAATGAGACTACACTCATGCAAGGCCAACACGTACAAACGAAGGATTCCAGGACAAGCTGGTTGCGAATAAGAGACCAGGATGCCGTCCTGCTCGAGCACCGTTTACTGTGGTCAGTAGACCTTGTGCTCGTAGTTGCGAAGCAAGGGAGAGTGCACTGCTCAATGCTTTACTCTACATCAATGAAATATACCTATACCACATCGGCGACCTACACTTCACTCCGCTGCTTGTGGCACATAATGAACATTTCAGAAATTTATAGGTAGTAGTTGTGTCTTGCATCGTTTATTTGAGAGCACTTGAACAAATTACGTGTGTAATAACTTCTAAATCGTTATATGGTCCCATGTATGTCAAGGTTTACTCGAACATGTGGTTTAAATTGTATGTCTAAGCTTCATATATATTTTGATTTTGTTATTTGTGGTTTAAAACTGTACTTTTGACACGCGTACATATTCATATATAGCAGTGTAGAACGTATTCAAAAACCTAATTTCGAACACCGACAACAAAAGAACAGAAAAGAACCAAAATAAAAAAAGAAACACTTTAGTCCCGGTCTGAAATACAAACCGGGATTAAAGACTGCAGGCCCGTGGCTCAGCTGGCCAGCTTTTTAGTCCCGGTTGGTGTTACGGATCGGGAGTAAAGGTCCCTCTTTAGTCCCGGTTGATGAACCGGGGCTAAAGGCTGCCGTCCCGGTTGGAAAACCGGGAGCAAAGGGGTTTCCCAACCGGGACAAAATCCCTACTCTGTACTAGTGTTTGATGGCTTTGTCAATTTTATCTAACTACTAATAGCTGCTAATAGGTGATTGGATCGTGCACATAAACTATTAGTATCTATTAGCAACTACAAACCTGCTAATGAAATTAATAATTAGGGCACATTTGGTTCCACATGCAAATTTGAGCAGGAGAGTGTTTAGATCCACATGAAAATAGTTACTAAAGGTGGTTATTGAGTTTTTCTAAGGTGGTTGCTAAAAGTAGTTTATTTATAAAAACACTCAAAAAAAGTGTTTCGGATAATGATATATCTCGAAGAAAACAAAACCTAGTACAAACGGTGAACAAAAGACATAAAACGACCTCTAAAATATAAGGGAACATCAAAGACCCAATCAGTCCTGTTCTTTTAGATGTCCATTATTGGTTGTCAGAGCTTGAAGGTCGCACTGCAAAAGAACCACCTGCAAACACTCTCGCCAACCCATGGCTTTGAAGAGCGCATAATCCACTCGTTGCTGATAACTAGATCTACTAACCACTAAAAGAACATCGGCTGGAGGAGCCCTTCAACAAACACAGGCATGCAATCCTTCACCGTCAAAACCGAGTGTCGAAGATTCCGAACCATGTGGTCGAACAAACCAAAAGAAGAGATCGAGATCACCGCATCGAGAGCTAACCAACTGCTTACTTGATAAACCAAAAGTAGGTTTGTATATGCTAATGCTATCAATTCTTCAGATCTTGACAGCATTAGCACATACAAACCTACTAATAGAACTAATACTTAGTAACTCTTCAACTAATAGTTAACATGTTATTGGCAGATCTATTTAGATTCATTAGTACTAATTTTTGCTATTAATTTTTTGTGGCAATGGATCCAAATAGGCCTTTAGTAACCCTCCAGCTAATAATTCGTAGGTCTATTTAGTTAGTACTAATTTTAGGTGCTAATTTTTAGTTCTAATAGATCTACCCTAAGACTAAGACCTTGTTTTAATCCACCTATATCTATGATAGCAAAGAAGGGAATCCACTAATAGCTATTTGTTAATAAGGAGGAGGGGTCATAAAATAGGAGACCCTGTCGGTGTGGCCGGGACTGCTCCAAAACGAAATGGAACCCTTTCCATCCGACAACTGGATCAACTTATTGAAACCTAAAGCTGGAGAGACACATGCCCACATGAGCAAAGGCTTGGCGTAGCTCCACCTCCACATGCAATGGCACATGCCAGTGCCTGCTATCTGCGCCCTGCTGCCTCCTTCCTTTCGATCAGCTCCAGCCTCCTCCAGCCGGGCACATGATCACCCGATCGATAAGCCAGCGCAGGCGCGGTCACATGCCGGAATCGCATCCCCGGGGCTGGGGCCGAGGCTCACTGCCTGCGTGCATGTCTTGCTGTCCTCCGCAGTGCATTAGGAGGCAGATGTTAGAACAGGATTATGAGCCGGAATTCAGTCTTTCACTCTTTTGTAGTGTTGTCAGTGCCTAGTGTTCTGATGAAGGTGTAGAAATATCATGGCTCTGAAAAGCTGCCAGAGTGATCATCACAATCATGCAATGGGAACGTCAGCGAAAATTTTGGGTGTTAAACTTACTGCACGAGCAATCCGCGATTACTACAGGTGAATTTGAGACCATGATATGGTCGGTGGATGCATGCAGGATGGAACAAAGGTCTTTGGCATCGTCAGCTGCTCACATGGATGTAGTGCCCATAATGAGCAAAACCCCCACTCCCTCAGGTTCATGGATCAGGCAAGAAAAGTAAACATCGTCACAGAAAAGGCTCGGATTGTCTGCTGCACTGCTTTCGATCTGCAGACCTCAGGGCTTTGCATATCGTACGTTATCATCAAGACAGTAACAATGTAGTGCGATGCATTTGGAATCGCAACACTTTTGCCATTCAAACTTTTACTCCGGATGTTTAGATGCATAAGTGACAAATGTTTATAACTTCTCTCCAGCTCACGCTCCTTGGCGTTTTTGCCTAGTTTTGGGCCACTTGGGGTAGGAAATGGCAAAATTTTAGGAGCCCAGGATTTGCTGTTCTTTTGCTATGCAGTTTAGATCCATTTTGACAAAATTTGAGGTAAAAGTGCGGAGTAAAATTTTTGCCAATGGAACTAAACAGGGCCGTAGTTTTGCACTTGTAAAGATCGCTTCTGGAATCTTGACTCCTGGCCATACTACCCCGCGATGTACAGCAAATGTTATACTTGTCACTGAAAACTGACTTCTGAAGCACAGCACACGACGATGTTGATCTTGAATGTTAGAACTAAACAGGGCCGTAGTTTAGCACCGGTAAAGACCGCTTCTCGAATCTTGACTCCAGGCCATACTACCCCGTGATGTTTTAAATATTATACTTGTCACTGAAACTGACTTCTGATGCACAACACACAACGATGTTGATCTGCCATTTTAGTGTACAAACTGTGCCAAATTGAGAACATGAGAACACATGTACATCAGTTTTACCATGAATGAGGATCTGTCCAAACTCCAAAGGCATACCGATAAGCCAAGACCTTCACTTTGAGGACCTCATCTTATGCCAGGTCACTCTGTCACTTATGAACTTGTATATTTCGCTTCAGATCTACTAGTACTCCAATCTGAAGCCTGGCATCCCCACTATTGTCGGAAAGTTGTACATAGTTCCACAAGCATTCGTAATACGACGAAACTGAACCCAAAAAAGGGCAAAACTGACATGCCGATTTTTTTCTGATGGTTTGTCACTGACTCACATCTCAGACGTAGCTTTTGGAGAGCGACCCAAAGAAAAAGAAAACAATTCAGAACTAAGGTGGAATCTTGCTCCATATTAAGTTGAGCCCAGATACTCATTGATCTTGAACATGGACTGATGTTCTTGACTCTGCCAGATCATTGAAGACCGCACATTGCAGGTTCTGACATAGTGCCTCGCCCTCAGTGGCAGAACGGTTAATTGCGCGCAAATCGAGGTGCAGTCCCAGAGATCGCCTGAACTCCATTTAAGCACCGCGCCCCTCCCTCACTCCGCCGCAGGCCAGCCACATTGATCGACCGATCGATCGATCGATCAGAAGTTCAGAGTCTATTCATCTGTTTACATCGAGAGGTGCCTATCTCTCTGCTCTTGGTTCACCATTATACGTATTGCGCAAATTGGAGCAAGATGGAACGAAGGATAGCCATGGCTGTGCCGCCGCTGATGCTTCTGCTGCTGTGCGCGACGTGCAGACTGGCGGTCGGAATTACTGACGGTAACGTCCTGGTTGATTTTGATTCATTGTCGTTGTTCCGATGCGATCCTTTGGTGCGATCTCTGATTGGTTTCGTGCCATGGAATTGTAACGGGAGTGGAATGGAATTGCAGGTCTGCTCCCGAACGGCAACTTCGAGCGCGGCCCGCCGCCGTCGCAGCTGCGGGGGACGCGCGTGGTGGGCTCGTCGGCGATCCCGTCGTGGCAGACGTCGGGTTTCGTGGAGTACATTCCGTCGGGGCAGAAGCAGGGGGACATGGTGCTGGTGGTTCCCGAGGGCGCCTACGCCGTGCGGCTGGGCAACGAGGCGTCCATCCGGCAGCGCCTCCGCGGCGCCGCCGCCGCCGGCGCGCGCTACTCGCTGACGTTCAGCGCGGCGCGGACGTGCGCGCAGGCGGAGCAGCTCAACGTGTCGGCGTCGGGGCAGTCGGGCCTCCTGCCCATGCAGACCATGTACAGCAGCAACGGCTGGGACTCGTACGCCTGGGCCTGGGTCGCCGGCGGCGACGGCGACGTCGACGTCGACATCGTCATCCACAACCCCGGCGTCACCGACGACCCGGCGTGCGGCCCGCTCATCGACTCCGTCGCCATCAAGACGCTGACCCCGCCGCGCCGGACCAACAGGAACCTGGTGAAGAACGGCGACTTCGAGGAGGGCCCCTACATCATCCCGGGGACCAAGTGGGGCGTGCTGCTCCCGCCGCGGGCGGTGGAGGACGACGACGGCGGCCGCCACTCGCCGCTGCCGGGGTGGACGGTGGAGTCGCTGAAGGCGGTGAGGTACATCGACGGCGGCAGCTTCGCGGTGCCGCGGGGCCGGCGCGCCGTGGAGCTCCTGGCGGGGAGGGAGAGCGCCGTCGCGCAGGTGATCCGCACCGTCCCCGGCCGGCGGTACGCGCTGTCCTTCACCGTCGGCGACGCCAGCAACGCCTGCCGGGGCTCGCTCATGGTGGAGGCCTACGCCGGGCGGGAGTCGACAAAGGTGGCGTACGAGTCGGCGGGGAACGGCGGCGCCGCCAAGCGCGCCGTGCTGCCGTTCCGCGCCGTGGCCGCGCGCACCAGGCTCGTCTTCTTCAGCTCCTTCTACAGCACCAGGAGCGACGACCTCAGCTCGCTCTGCGGGCCCGTGCTAGACGACGTCGCCGTCGTCAGCGTGCGCACCAAGCGCGGATAGTTACTAGCTGCTCGTTGTGGGCATCAGAAATTTGTTCCAATAACCATGGGAAATTTGTCGTATCAGATATATGGTTTCTACTACTGGTACTTTCTTTCCACTTATTGGTCCTGTGTTTTTGTGGGAAGAAGCTCCATATAATAGTTCTTTCCCCCCTAAAACATTGATAAGAAGTCAAGAATGCGGTGTCCGGATTAGAGCCAGAGTATATGAGAAAAATTTGGAACAAATTTTGGATGGAATTTTCAGATCATTTTAGGTTTTCTTGAGGGAAACCACTCTTTTATTGATGAAGTTGGTTATATGAAATACAAACGCCTTAGGCGGCAATAACAACTAGACATGTTCGCTTGCCTCGTTGGTGACAATGAGCATCAATATTGGACATTATATCAAGGCCCCCTTTGACACAGCACAACTTTATAAGTGGAGCTAATTTTTATTTTTATTTTTTTTAGAAAATGGCTTCATGAACAATTATCGGCTTCAGCGGCTGGCCTATTATCGGCTAAGGCGATTGCTTCCAGGGAGTGGCTAGCGTTTGACCCATTATTTGTTGCTGCGGGCATTTCGTTTGGTTTTTGACAGTGCTAATAACAATGTTATGTAAGAGCCTCTTTGGTACAGCTAGCTTATAATAGCTTCACGAACTATTGTGAGCTGTTTTTCAAATCCCCTTTAGCGGTCTGCTGCATGGGGTTGCGCTTCTCGCACATGTAGTTGTGAACTCTATTCCTTTTTCATTAATATATATGCCGGATAATTGGATTTCGCAGCGTCAACGTTCACTTCATGCATCCCGACGGCAGCGGGAGAGCCATCGTGGCATCCTGGTCTTTTCTCCCACCTACGGATGGCAACGGGGCGGGTTCGGAGCAGGTGGAGCGTCCGCGGACCCGCACCCGAGACCCGACAGTCGCCCCCGAACCCACCCCAAACCTTGTGACGGGTGGAGATGCGCCCCCGTCCCTGAATCCGTCGGGTTCCTGAAACCCGACGGGTTCCCCAAAACCCACGAACATCCAGTAGGAGCACTGCAGCAGCCAGCGGCAGGGGGAGGGGAAGACGGCAAGCGGTGGATCGGCGCGGCATCGGCGCCCCCTCCCCTTCTCCAGTTCATCTCCTCCAACAGGAGTCCAGGAACCCTCCTTCTTTAGCGACGAGCACCCAGATCTGGTGCCGGAGGAGAGGAGAGGCAACCAACGAAGCAAAGGCGCGAATGCGCGGCCAACCGGCGGAGCAGGGGCCGCGGCAAGCCGACGGACGGACGGAGTGAAGGGGCGCAGCCACCTAGGTGCGCGGCAGATGGGTAGAGCGGAGGCGCGTTCGCGAGGAGCTGCCGAGGAGGCGAGGGGCGCGTCCGTGTGGGCAGTGGGCACGGCGACGGCCGGTCGGGCGCAGCCGTCGATGCACGGTGCCCCGGTGCGGACGTGCAGTTCAGGAGGCCGGAGCAGAGGGGAAGGGAGGGGAGCGGCCGAGCGGTGCCTATCCTGGCCGTCTGGGCCTGTGCTACCGGCTGGTGCCGGCTGCGGGGGGTGTGGTGTGGGTGACTGGTGAGAGAGGCATTAGGGTTAGGATTGCACTATATACCTAAGATTCTAGTTGGGCTGGGCCATATATTTGTGGCCTCTGATGACTCCCTCGCTTGAATTTTCGGGCCCCGCGGGCCCCCGTGGGAAAAAAACTCACCTCGTTTCGGGGCCCGAACCCGAACCCCGCGGGGCAAAAAGGAGACCCACCCTGCCCCGCCAGGTCTAAAACCCGCAGGTTTTGGCTTTGGACCCGCTCCCGCCCCGCCGGGTCTAAAACCCGCAGGTTTCGGCTTTGTACCCGCCCCGTTGCCATCCTTACTCCCGCCTTGATCACTCGGGTCTCACACGTCCCTGGCCAGTGCCCATGGGCTAGTCCATGACCAAATCTAGGCGTAGCCCTATTGGGTGTTGTGTGTTTAGAGGAAAAAAATCCCCATGTCGGATTAGAATTAAATGGAGGCCCAATCGAGTAAGAAAAAGCCTATCCCAAGGCAAGAGCCCTATAGAAGAATGGAGGCCCATTCCAAAATATGCACGAGGCGATGCTCTTACCTTTAATTCTTGTCTCATGTCTAATATTCCTCCTTCAAGTACACCATGGGCTATCATTATGGTACAAAATAGTTTTTGAGGTAAGATATCATGTGGTTTTGTGGTTGAAATACAGAACTTGGACTCGCTAAGAGTTACAAGGATGCTCAATGTACTTCCTTTTGTTTCACTGTTTTGCAATGTCGTTGTTCCCATCGTCGCTTTTCAGCTTAGCAGTTTTTTCGCTGTTAAATTAAACCATCCAGGACATTAATTAATTTCAGCCATGATTTTGTTTTTGGCTAAGGCTCAAGAATACCATATATTTCAAAGATCCAACCGTATAGGGCCAGTGAAGCAAGCATACGTGATACGTGTTTCATTAAGAGGGTCTCAATCATGAAGTTGTTGCTACAAGAACAAATCTGATGGCACTGAATGGGCGTGTGCGTAATATCAGGATCACTTGGATACGTTACATACGTACACCCGTAGAGCCATGTTAATGTGGAGGCACAATGGATATTAATGTCAATTGGTGACCGTTTCCGTAATAAAAAAAGGCCCCTCATTTAAAATCGATGATGTATATAGTGAAATTCGAAGTTGCTGTGCAAAATTCTACTGCATGGAGTACATTTTGTACCCACGCAAATACGGATGCACGGCTTCAGTTAACAGGGGACACGGCCAATCGGCCACACATACCCCTCGAGCCTGGACCGCCATCATCTCACACATGGCACATGCAGAAACGACGGAGTGGCGGGATGGGACGCTCACAAGTGCACCCGAGACACCGGGCATGGACACAGTACCGAAAGCTCGTACCCTACTATCCCCACCCGAAGAGAAGCATTGGCTTGGCTCTCGCGCACACCATCCACGTACGGATGCAGACGGCAGCGGCTGCCAACAGCAAGAAGTCCACTAGACTAGACACACACACGAAAGCACCGCCCCTGCCCCAGAGCCAGAGGCCAGAGGCAGAGGCAACGGCGGCGGCGCGCGGGACCGCGAAAGCACGTGGAGTACGTACGCAAGACGGCAAGAGACGACCATCCCGCCGCCGCCGTCACGGTCGGCGTTTGACGTCAAATGGATGGATCGATCGGAATTCAAATTTCACCCGCCGGCCCATCGGTCTGTGTCGCCCGAGTTTATTTGGGCCGCACCAGCACCCGTCATCACCACCGAACAAACAGCAGCAGGGGTCTGGTCTGCTGCTGCCCACGCCGCAAATTGCAACGGCGCCTCGCGGTGGGCCGTCGTGGCCGTGTGCACGGCGCTCATGGCCGTAGCAGACAGACATCCGCGCCGGCGCGCGCCGCCATGTCGGGTACATACCTGCCTGCCTCCACGCGTTTAATTTGACGACGACACGCTGCAGGATCGATCTGTTATGTTTACGTGTACTACGTGGACGTCCAGCAAAAAACAGCAAGCGTATACAGTACTCCTATGGATCAATCATACAGTACTCCGAATTCGGCAGCCAGCGCGCACGTTACCTGGGCCGTGATGGCTGGTGACGCGGACCGCGGGCCGTGGGCCAGGTCCTGGGTGGGCAAGAGGGAGGGAGGAGCCGACGACAGGGGCGGAGGAGACCGCGGGGGGATGGTGGGCGGGTGCTGCTGGGTCGGGTGGCGCCCGTGTCCGGTCCGTGGGCTACGCGTGGGCCCGCCGGCAGTTTCGGTGTCCATGCGGTCCGGCATGGAGCCAACAAAAAACAATATTGCAGACGGAAATCAATCGCGACCGATCCGAACCTGACGCGCGCCAATCAGCCTGCCTCATAATTGCATCATCAATCAATCAGCACACGTCTACTACTAGCTAGTTACTACAGTACTATATGACGTCCATTCGCTCGTTTTGGCGACAAATTGATTTATTTATTATATATGTTCTCGGGAAAACATTAATTATGGGTTTGAATTAACCGGGAGATAAACGGCCGGATAGAATTGTGCTTCTGTATACCATCCCATAATTATGTGCGGAATATTGGCTAGTTCCCCATAATTCCATGGGAACGCGAGACTAGCTGCGCTGTGGACGCGACCACGGCCGCACGCACTGCTCTTATCCGGTTCAAAGTTCAAACCTGTCGAGAAAAGAACTTGCGCTCACCACTGACGCCACGCCACAGCCAGAAAGGCAAACCTGCCCCGGCCCTGACACGCGAAGCTTCAACAACTAACTACGCGTACGCCAAGTTTGGCATTTTGCTGTCGGGGAACCGCGCGCTACTGCACGAGTCGCTCCGTCCGACCGTCCGTCGGGATTAAACAACACCGTAACCACTTTTCTGATGTCCGCCTGCTTCTTCTGTGTCGTTTGATCACTCTATGAACACCGCGTCGATCGACGACGACGACGATCGCCGTTGGATCGGGCCGTGTCCGTCCGTGTCGTCGACCCAACGGGCAAATGCGAACAAAAAGGTGGTCGCAAAAGGCCTCCATTACAATAATACGTATACCCTACGCGTTTAATTTGGACGATGCATTCATAATCGTCGGTTTCATGTGTAGCGCGGACACGGATGAGGTCGTTTGGTCGTCACGCATGGCGACGATCCATATATGATAATTTTGTTTTTGTTTTTGTTTTTGTTTTTATTAATAGTGCAGGTAGGTACGACGTCAAAAAGGCATGCAGCAGCCATACATATATGGTATGAAAGTGTTTGGTTGACACGACCACCTTTCCTCCAATCTTCAAATTAAAACACGGCTTCAACCATAACAGAATTAAAGCTTATGCATATCGAATGAGTTGGTTTCATCGTCGTTTCTTGCACTGTATCTTGTATCGGAAAAGATCTTCCTTTTGGTTTTTGTCATCTAATACGGCATATATATTGTATACTTTCATACGCCTTTTCTAATAAACAAACCAAATGCATATCATATCCATCGTCCATATTAATTAGCCTAGTCTATATATTTGTTTCCTCCCGGTCACTGAACGAAGACGGTTGGTGGTTTGCGCAACGCAAAACGTTGCGTTCTCAAGTTCTGATTATTTTTTTCTAAGAAAAAGTCTTAAGTTCTGATTGACGTCGCGGTGACTGCTTGTCTATATACTCCCTCCATATTGGAAAAAGATGATGTTTTAAAAAAGATCTTGGTCAAACATTGGAAATATAAATCATGAATAATTTTTAAATTGTTAAGTTTAAAAATATGAAAACTATATAAATAGATTTGTCTTCAAATATATTTTTATAAAAGTATACATGTATCACTTTTCAATAAATATTTTTATAGAAATATGAAGTCAAAGTCATACGTTGAAGACCGTGTCGTTGTCCTAAACGTCATCTTTTACCAATACGGAGGGAGTAACATAATAAATAAACCCGTAGATTAATTAAGGCCACCATGAATAGTGAGAAAAAAATATTATTTAGTACTACGCGTTAAAAGGTCTCTTATTAATTAATCCTACGCCACAAAGGTTATATATAAACGTGATTTAGAGACCACACATAAATTGTATCAAGAACATTGTCTAGCCTACAAATTAAGCTTCCCGGTATGTCCCCCTGCGTTAACTGCTGTCAACATCTCTCTTTAACGAAAACTAGCCCCAGAAGACACGTAGTAAATAATAATTAATCAACGCCCGATCTGCATGAGATTTAGACTATGCATGGTTTAGTCTAGCTAAAAGGACGTGGCGTACGTCTTGGACTAACGACTAATACGTAGTTGAATAAACCTTGCAGTGTCTCAGGACCGTATATGTTGTCAACTTTTTTCTGTGGTTATATGTTAGTGTATTGTATTGTTCATTTGTTCTCTTTTCAACGCTGCATGCTTTGGTCTAGTCAAAGACGAAGAAATCTGCATACACACACATACGACCATTATATCCCCATTAAGGGTGGAAATTGTCAACCAAGCCCATCTGATAAAATATTGGGCTGTACTAGCGCCCGGAAGTCCGGGCACACGTCCGGACGTCCCCTTCCCAGAACACCGTCTTCTTCTGCACGCACGCCCCCCGTCGACTCCCGCCCCCGACTCCGCCCCAACGAGCCTCGCGTGGTCCAACGCGGAGATGGCGAGCGCGAGGCGTACTTGGTAGTCCTCGGCTGCTTCGAGCCAATGGAGAAGCGTACTTCTCCGTGTTTGGAGGAGCAGGAGACCTTCTCACGTACGGTTGTGAAGCAATGACTTGCTGCTGCGGTGAAGAAATCTGCAGAGGTGAAGTCGTGGCAAAAATACCCCTCTCACTACTATGTTCCCGTGAAAACTATGTTGAGAGAGACAGGTAGGCGCAATAGATAAACTCGATAGAACAACAATTTTGACAAATGAAACATGTTAACTTCTCCAAAGTTTTATTGTTATTATTATTGTCTGATTATAATTTTTTTTATAGACATGTGCGTGTCTCAGGTGCATGTCCACTAGTAATATATATAAAAGCCACATCTCGGTTTTAAAGAGATAAGATATATAACTGATCGTGTATACTATATTATACACAAGAGTATGAAAGAATGACCCTGTTATTAGCTCAATGTACGAGTGAACTGTGAACATCTAAATTACCAACACAATGAAAATTTCAGATACGTTTTGTAAGTTAAACGGCATATATATGATCTGCACGCAGACTCCAAGAAATCCAAAGCTCAAGTCACGTGACGCTTTACGGCTTTAATATCAAAAATACAATTGTACAATTGGGAAAGGTGTGCGGTGTGCCAGACTTTAGCTTAAGCATTACTCATTTCTTATAAATTAAAATGAATTCATGTAATGATTGCATAGATAACCGAAAGCTTACGCCCTTTCTTCAGGCCCGGCCGTGGGGGGTGCCAGCAGAGCAGCCGCACAGGGCCCATGAGGCCGGGGGCCCCAACCCCAAATATGCAAGTACCTATAGTATTCAGCCCAACAGGCACCAGTCCAACAACAGAAGCGATCGATTCAGCTGCCTCCACGTTCGTCTTCTGCGACTCGCCGACTCCCGTGCCCTACCACCGCGTGGCCGCGACTCGTTCCTGCGCTGCGCGAGTGAAGGAGTTTTCGACATCGTCAAATCGACATCGAATCCGTCCGATCGACATCGACGATGTTGCTGTGCAAGTCCGAGCGGACGCCTCCACGCCGGCCATCTGTTTGGCTGTTCGTTGCTTCCTACTCGCCGGCCATCAGGTTCAGGTAAAAAGCTAATTGGCCCCAATCCTTAGTTCTTTACTCTTTACTTTTTTAGATTTAGAATCACATATGGTGTAGGTATGACGTAATATTATTTAATTGCTTACTACTTTTATAAACTTATAGTGACCTCATTTTGCAAGCTGAGAAGGATTTTGAAGCTTTCTATTTTTTGGTTATGGTTGACATGGCAATTAGTTCATTGACAAGCAGATTTAAAGAACTCCAGTCATTTAATGAAAAATTTGGATTTCTAATGAATTCAACATCCTTGAAGGCATTGGATGGTGCTGATTTAAGAGACCATTGCATTAAATTTGCAAAAACTCTCTTCAGATGGTTCGTCGGATGTTGATTTAAATGACATGATTTCTGAGTTAGCTGTTATGCAGTCTACTCTGGCAGATAAGCCAATGTCTGCTATGGAGATTTTTGAGTTTGTCACAGAAGCGGATTGCTATCCTAATATTTCTATTGCTTATCGGATTCTATTCACTATGCCGGTGACTGTGGCCTCAGTTGAAAGGACCTTTTCGAAGCTAAAATTATTGAAGAATTATTTGAGGTCGGTAATGTCCCAAGAAAGATTAAATGGTTTGATCGAGAAGAAATTATTAGATGAAATTGATCTTGAGGCTATCGTCAATGACTTCGCAGCAGCCAATGTTAGGAGAAACTTTTAAGGTAGGATAAGATGTATTACTTGTTTAATAAGAAATATTTTTTATGCATTACTTACTAGAGTAGCCATTATATTATAAGATTAGAGTTGTATTAAAGGGCCCATTGCTTATAGCTTCGCTCCGGGCCTTTAATTTGACAGGGCCGGCCCTGCCTTTCTTGAAACTAAAGTGAGTATGACCAAAGAAATCATTAGCGGGATCGGACCGGCGGAGGCCCCTAGCTTTGGACTGATTCCATGTCAAGCAACGAATCCCTTGTGTCCATTCAACCGTTGGAGATTAATCCTTTCCTTCTTATTGAGTGGTAGATGAGACTTTTGTGACAAAGACATTTCTTTCTAGATTATATACTCCATTTTAATACCACAAGTTTGGCATCATTACCATATCAATTGCAGCTCCAGCTACGACGCTGTATGACATATATAATATATATGAAGTTGATCTGGGCCGGCCATATGCCAGTCGGTTATTACCTGCAGGTTTTCTCTAGGATCACTTCGAGATTTTCTTAACGAACAAGGTATTTATATTAAGCAGAGAAGTTATCCCCTCTATAGAGTGTAACGAAAAATATGATTTGCATGGCAAAATAAAACATAAGGATCCTTGGTTCGTCTAGCTGGTGTTTGTTGTAGTCGTAGCTGTGTTCGTTTTCCGGCGGATGCTTTGCCGCCGAGGTGTTTTCCGGCGGATGCTTGGCTGCCGGTGTATCGTCAGGTAACTCCTCCTCGCCTGTGGTCCTAAGGGCAATGGCCCTTAGTGACTCGGAGGACCAATCGGAGTTGGCGATCGTGTTTCCGGTGTGTGCTTTGCCGCCGAGGTCACAGTCGTTTCCAGCGGATGCTTCGCCGTCAAGGTGGTTCCGGTGGATGCTTTGCCACCGAGGAGTTCTAACGGATGCTTTGCCGCTGCTATCATCTACGGCTCCTATCACTACTGGCTACCAAGGTGTTGAGGTCTTTTTGTATTAGGCTCAGTTGTTGGGGTTGTCTGGTGGAGGGTTCTCCCCCTCTTGTTCTTGTTTTTTCGTTTTGTGTTGAGAACTTTGTTGGTAATCCATGGATTACCCGCAAATCCTTTTGTATCAACTATGTGTAGGTCTATTGACCACTCTCCTCTGCTTAATGAAATACAGGCATATAGTCTGATCTAAAAAAAAAACATTTTTCAACATAACTGTTAGGTCCTATCATTTGTAGAAATAAATGTTCAAGTCTGACTCCTGTGCCATATAGATAGATTGCAATGAAAACAAAAAGATAAAAATTAAACTATACATTATCTAGAACAGATGACATGAGTGAATCAGATAGTGACATTTTAACCGCTCCTTCATTGTGATTCACAACCAGAACTGATTTAATTTCTGGAGATCATTAATGTAGATAACCACTAGATGCAAAGGAATTGGATTCTTCGGAAATGCTAGCTTTGCCATCTTTCAACACGGAGAGAGTATTATAATGCGATCTTACGAATCGTGCAGACGATGCATGCATGGCCATACTCGATCATCACCCATACCTTTTTTTATGGATGGATGATCATAAATCACATTAATTGTAACTAACTAGCTAGCAAATTTGCATCCATTCTCTAGCAGAATCAGTCTATCTCAGATGAAAATTGATAAGAAAAATGCATTTGGACTCATGAAACTCATGGACCTCTACTTAGTGGCGTTCCTTTCTCTTGCTCTTTTTTTAATGATTCTGTAGCTAGCTAATCAAGAAGAATGTGAATTTTAATATCAGATCATTTTATGCGCATATGGAATTTGTTTGGAATAATAGAATCGCACTTTGGCTTCTCACCGTATGATTTTGTGCTCTTTTTATCCATAATAACCAACAGATACATGTGGTGACAGTTGGTTCGATCTTGGAGAAGGAAGATTCACTTGATCATGAAGGAAAACTTCTTGAACCGCATGGTATATATGATCTACAAAAGTAGGGGCGTATATATACATATGCATTATCATGGACCAACTGATTAATGGACTGTCCAATCGATGCTTTAGTTAATTATTAATTGCAAATATACTTCCATGAAAAGGAGAATCGACCTGAAATGCTTCTGCACCTTCTCCATAAGAAGGTTCTTTTTTGCTAAGAATTTTTCTCACTTCGAATGCTTCTTTTTCAGAAAAAAGGTTTATAGACATACAAAAATGACATATGCTGAAAACTAATTTACCAGCTAGGATTTCTAAACATTTTTTTAAAAAAATTATTCAAATTGCTACTCCATAATTAGTGTACTAGCCACGTTACAAAGTCGTTACTGTACTGTATGCTAGGATTCGTAAACATATTTTTCTTTACTGATTTTGCCTCGTCTCATCACTTTTTCTTAAAAAAATATATATCCAAATTGGTACTCCACAATTAGTGTCCTAGCCACGTTAAAGTGGTTACTGTAATATATGCTGCTATCAATATAATAATAATAAACAGAGGTCATTTGATCACCTTTTCAAAAAAAGTTTAACTAGAGTCACAACTGAGGGTTGCATCATTCGCAAAAAAAAAAAAAAAAAAAAACTGAGGGTTTCATCACTTATTTTTCTTTTTACTGGTTGCCTTTCTTTGTGCCCACTGTCCTGCCACAACCGTCTTCTTCCCCCTCTCCTTCCGCCACAGACAAGCTCAGGCCATATCGCGCCCCTGTCGTGACATGACCGGCAGGCCCGAAAGCCACCCTCCGCCGTCTCCACGGCCTACCTCTCTCCGGAGCTCTACCTAAGGCCGTCGGGTTTGGGAGAAGAAGAGAGGGAGAGAGACCAGAATTCTTTTTTTTTTTTTTAAGTGTAGAGAGACCAGAATTTAGGGAATGGGGAAGAACGAGAGGGAGAGTAAACCACACGTCCTTAGCCCGAAAACAGAACCTAGTGTTCCTTAGCCTCTCTCTTCAATTTAATTATCACTACAGCCATACGTACTTACCAAGAACTAAACCACGGTCTACTGTGATCAGATATGTCGATCCAACAATAATAAGGATGTCGACCGACTGGCGACTGGTAGACGACAAGTAGACATGGTCGTTTTCGTATAGTTACGGCCCTGTCCAAGCAGCCTTCCATCGTGAGCACAGTAAGACGATATATATGTACGCTGAAAACAGCTCGAAAAGGTTGTTAACCTCTCCGGCCGCGCGCGGCCCCAGACCGACTACGCATGCGAATGAGACACCGAAATTGCCCGGACAACTGCTGACGGCGGGGATGGATCGGAGGCGCGCGCTCTCTTTTTCACGGCATGCACCACCAGAACAACAACACACAACGGCCACAGGCGCTAGCCATCGTGTCTACTGTTACCTCCGGGCTCCGGGCGCCTTGCTTTCACGCACAGTTACGTGCAGACGGAGGATCAGTGCATGGCGTGGCACGGTGGCCACGAGGAAATCACATGTGGGACGACGCGGGATTGGCCGCGCGCCGCGCGGGCGCAGGGGGGAGCACATGCACATGCACCATGGCAGTGGCTGCAGGGTGGCCTGGACTGCACCTGGACGGACGCGCGCCGTCTCGCTCGATCCGTACGCGCCGGCCGGGCCGGCTGATCGCATTCGCCGTGGCGCGCGCTCGGGAACGGGGAAAGCGATGGAGCCGCCGTGCTACATGCCAAGGCAGCCCCGGCCCCCGGGGGCCGGGAGACAGCTCCAACAGGTTTGCCTGTCCGTGCTCGCTCTGGCCGTATTCCATCCACTTGCGGCGGCTTTCCTTCCATTGCCAACCTGATCCATCTTGTCGTGTCGCCGTACGTACCACAGCCGATCGATCGATCGCCGGATCTCTGGCCTCAACCTTCGTGCATGTACACTACTGTGGATCTTGGTCTAGGAGGGACCAAAAAAATCGGTTAATTGCTGCCGCGTGTTAATTAACTACGCACGTACGATTTCTGCTGCGCTTAGCCGTCACAGAACTAGCTAGTGAAGACATGGATTTGAACAGCATTGTTAGCAGAGTCCAAAGATGTGTACTATATTTATTTATTATATGCCTACCTTAACTTTTTCTTTGGAATCATATACCTACTTCTTATTAACAAAGGGAAAAAAAATCACATGCATTTTGTAGATAGATTTGATGAGCGCTTCCTCCTAATCATCGAAAGATACTCCTGGAACGTTAAGTACTCGTACTTATGAACAATAATTAAATAATCTGCTCAACAATATATATAAGCCCTGATAATTAATAAGACTATGGATCCTTTTGTCATCGCGCGTGTCTTGGTTAAACGTACGTGAACCTCTGCCGCGTCCAACTTACTGTTCATCGACACGCTTTCGATTTTATTAATTGTTACGTTCTTCTTCATAACAATTATTGTTATATCGAATCTGATTCTGTTTTAATTAATATGTATATATGAATATACATACAAGTAGTTAGTTTAACAGCTTTAGCTGCCGCGGATCAGCAAAAGATTTGCATATGTAAACGTAGGTAATACACCATGCCTTAACAATAATTTATTTTGTGCCTACCCGTGTTCCTATTCAGGTAATATGTACTTGGATAAATGCACATGCTTTGTAGTAGAAGATATGATTTGTCGTGCGTGGTCTCTAAACAATTTGTACTTATTTCGAGATTTATTCAACAATCACAATATAATTAAATCATGGAATTGAAATTCACACCATGTCTAGAATTATGTTACCTTAACTCGTACGAGAATGTTAGAGGCTTGAAGAATTATCCAATAATCATGCTATACATTATGCCTGAACATACCGCTTTAACACGTACGGACTTAGAAGAGAGTGAATGACCTTTAATATTAGATATAGATATAAAGATAGCAAGTTTAAACGTGTTTGTATACATTTTATTTAAACAACCTATAATGCAGCACTAGCAGAATAAACCGGCATTGCACTGCTACATCTGTTCACTGTTTCCGGTTATAATACTGGCTTAGACATGACCCCTTTTCAAAATTCTTGCATATTAAAACAACGAAAAATTTATAGTACCTTAGATGGATTGGCTTATGTCATAACCACTCATGACTTTCATTATGTCAATGCACACATCAATAGAATAGGCGCATAAATATTGACAGGTAGCCCACAAAGACTTGAGACCAAACTCATGACATAATCAAATCTTCTAATGGATTTTTCTGAGTTCTTATGTATAGTTTGACCCATGCAGCAAAACTATTTAAGACCATAATCAATCATGTTCCAAATACCAATTTCATTATTCAAGGTTGGTGTATCCTCTCCCTTTAATTTCTCAAGAATCATGATGATGGATGAGCTAGCCAACTACTATACTGGACACTGGCTTGCAGTATATGACTGTATGAGTATGAGCTATACGTAGCAGGTCACATCAGCAAAATGTTGTAACTCTGTTTTAAAACCAACGCAATACCAACTTTTGTACTGGCAGTCTTATCAGGTCCAGTGCTTCCAAGATCAGAGTCAAGGGGATTACGACTTCAAACGTTGTCATCCGTTTCGTATTAATTTCATGAGTGATGTTAGGTTCTGCATTTGAAAGACAACCTGTAATTGCCAATTTTGTCTTATGTAGGTGCAGCTACTCTCATCCACTGTAAGTCTGTAAACTGAACTTCCGCCTTACTGCTGCGATAGTGATTTCAGTGCGGAAGAAAAATGGTCTTTCTGACGGGACGCATAAGGAACATTCTTTCAAAATCGCCTTACCCCATGAGGCTCGTTCTCTTGATACATTGTCAGTTCTCTCTTGATACATTGTCAGTGGCCATACCATAAATACAGTTGGTGTGATCTTGTAAAAATAATACAAGCCCCTCAGAATACAAACAAGTAAGCATGTATAGTAGCGGCAGGTATACAAACGTAACTGCACTAAACACTAGAGCTAAGCCTTGAGGAAGCTAGCATTGATTGTGGTCTAAACTAACGTAAACACTTTGTGAAGCACTAAAGTAATCGCGCCTAAACCATTTCAAAAAACAGTAATCACCAAATATCCTTAAGCACTTTTGGTCGCTAGAACATTTGATATGAGCTTCAACTCACTAGCAACTTTCCTCCGCTCCAACAATACTCAAATGATCGGTTGCGGTATATATAGCCTCAAACACAACTAGCCGTTATTAACTTTGGACTGCACAAAAGCAGGAGCACTGAAGAGCTCTGACACTTGCCACGTAGAAAATACATTTTTAGAGTTTATGAATCTAATGGTCATACAAATTCAAGAGCCGTTGGTGCATTTTACTCAATTATAATATAATTATACTCCCTCTGTAAAAAAAGTCGTTTTGAACAAATTTTTGTCAAACATTGGAAGTATAAATCATGAATAACTTTTAAATTTTCGAGTTTGAACATATGAAAACTATATAAATAGATTTGTCTTCAAAGTACTTTCAGAAAAAATATGCATATATCACTTTTCAATAAATATTTTTATAGAAATTTTAAGTCAAAATCTTCTAAATCCTATACGGATGGAGTACTTAGAATGATATAATAATAGTATATACACTACTGGAAACAGGGTCTTTGCCGAGGGCCAAATTTCGGGCACTCGGCAAAGACCCTCTTTGCCGAGGGCCAGGCCAGACGGCCCTCGGCAAAGACAGGCCCTCGGCAAAGAGGTCTTTGCCGAGGGCCAGACCCTCGGCAAAATTCATCTTTGCCGAGGGCCCGACCCTCGGCAAATTAGCCCTCGGCAAATTTCGCGGGACGGGTCACGGCGGTAGTCTCGGCAAAGAGTTTTTTATTTTTTTTAAAAAAAATTCTTTGCCGAGGGCCTCACCCATCCCTTTGCCGAGGGCCAAGTTAAGCCCTCGGCAAAGATTTTTTTTTAATTTTTGTTTTTTTGAATCCAATTTTTTTTATACCTCTAATACATCATTTAAATCGCAATTTTAAAATTTG
This sequence comes from Eremochloa ophiuroides, assembly GCA_038502445.1. NCBI lineage: Eukaryota > Viridiplantae > Streptophyta > Magnoliopsida > Poales > Poaceae > Eremochloa > Eremochloa ophiuroides. Next base: position 15,313,074 of record JAHLJS010000005.1, on the reverse strand, counting down.
GGCCAATTTTGACTTTTTCTGATATATTTCCTTAATTTATTTGTTTTGTTGATTTTTCCCGAATATTTCAAATTTGAACTGCAGGTGCATTGATTAATGCACTTTAGTGGATCAGAAAATGTTATTCATGGTATTTGGTGTATGTTGAGTCCTTATCCATGAGCACGCATTAATTTTTGGGCATCTTATTCATGTAACATGATGACCAACTTGTCGGAAAAGTGTTTTTAAATTTTATAAAATCCATACGAAGTCCGAAAATCACGAAACTTGTCGACGTGTCATCTTATCACATGTGTAGGCTGTGGTAAAAATTTGACAAGATTTCAAGTAAATTGTGACGTCGGATATCTAAAACTCAGAAATCTCCACGTGTGAAACATACAATAACATGTGGAGATGTCTGTGTTTCAGGCATTCGAGGTCACATATTGCTCGAAACTTTGTCAATTTTTTACCACAACCTACACATGTGATAACATGACACATTGACAAGTTTCGTGATTTTCGGACTTCGTGTGGATTTTATATAATTTAAAAACACTTTTCCGACATGTTGCTCATCATCTTACGTGAAGAAGATGCCTGAAAATTAATGCGTGCTTATGGATAAGGACTCAACATACACCAAACACTATGAATAACATTTTCTGATTCACTAAAGTGCATTAATCAATGCACCTGCAGTTCAAATTTTAAATATTCGGGAAAAATCAACAAAACGAAATAAATTAAAGAAATATATCAAAAAAGTCAAAATTGGCCTAAATTTTAAAATTGAGTTTTAAATAATATATTATAGGACCACAAAAAACTAGGTTCAAAAAATGAAAAAAATGAAAAATCTTTGCCGAGGACTAAGCTTGGCCCTCGGCAAAGAGGGTCTTTGCCGAGGGCCTTCCTCATAGCCCTCGGCAAAGATTTTTTTAAAAAAAATAAAAAATCTTTCAAATAGGCCGAAACCGGCCCAAACCTGCTAACCCTAGCATTTCTGCCTCCTGCCTGCGCCCCAGCCCGCGCTACCACGCCGCCGCCACGCCCCGCCCCCTCCCAGCGCTGCCACGCCCGCGCCGGCCTCCCCGGCCCAGCCGCCCGCCGCCGTGGCCCTGCCCCGCACCGGCCTTCCCGGCCCGGTCGCGCCCCACGCCGCCACTTCCGCCGCTAGACCGCCACTTCCGCGCGCTTCCCCACCGCTGGGGCCCGCCCGGCGGACCGGCGCCGCGTCCGCGCGCCTCCCGACCGCCGCGACAGGGAAGCTCCCTTCCCTCCAGCGCAACTCCCCCAAGGTCAGCCCTGCCGGTGGTAGCCCGACTTCTCCAAGGGGATCCCCTCCCAATAGCAATATGGCTTCGTCAAGGGAACCCCCTCCTTGTCTTGAATCCAGCTGTGGGCACGGATCTGGCTAGGCGGGTCGCTCCATCGCAGGGGGGTCAGGCTCGCCGTCGGCATCCGCCGCTGTCGCGGCTGTGCTCTACTCCGACCGGCGCTAACCCACTGGATCCCCACCGGCTTCCGCAAGTAGCGCTACAAACTTCAGTCCCATCCAAGGTGAGTTCTTTTCTGATTTGCACCTTTACTGGAGTTTGTGCTTAGCGTGGACTATTGAGTTTATACACATCAGTTTTTTGACCTATGAATTCAATACGGTTGCAGGTGTTGTGCTCACGATTGTCACAATGTGGCTAGATTATATTTCGATAGTTCCCAATGGTAGCAGTTCAGAATTATTTCATTTAGTAATAGTTGAATAGATTACTTTTTACCTATTGTGTGCATTGTCGTGAACATTTTTCAGAAACCTGAAGTTAGAACCTCAGGACCCATTTCACTTAACCTGTACTCCTTATTACATAGAACCTGTAGCTACTGTCAACTATTGGCCATAAGTCATAAACATATATTAGTTCCAAGAATATTTATCAGCATCCACTTATATTTATGTTACCTTTTCACCTAAGGGATTCTGATGAGAAATCCTAAGTCAATCAACAAATGGCATATGTTAATTTTTACTGAATGCCCACCAACTACAGAGTGGGTGCTTGAATGTGTTGCTTCATTTTGGCTGCAGGAATCGACCATCTAGTGTGAGTGTTATGTTTTTTTTAATCTTTTCTTATGACAACAGCTTCTGAAAGGACTATGCTCTGCTTGTAGAAACCTTTGTCCAGAAATAGAATTAAATATATGATTGTTCAATTACTGATATAATCACAGATGAGAGCTCTAGAATTAAATATGTTACATTTCTTTGTGGCCTAGCAGACTTCTGTGCTTCTCTGCCTCAATTCGTGAGTCCAGAACTGAAATGTGTCAATACCACTGATATCAATCAATAATAACTGAAAGGCAATGATCTGGCAAATTGTCTTGCACCCATTGTTCTTTGTGTGCCATGAATGCTTGACTTCTAATCCAACTTTGACTTTATAGCGTATAGCCATTTGCACTGTTAAGTAACTCTGCTCTGAGCTGTAAAAAAATGCAGTGAAAAGTTTTCAACTGCATGTATTATACCCTTTGAGGGTGCATTTTTTTTCAAAATAAGTCATCAGAAATGAATCAGAATCAGTATGATATATCATCAGAAATTAATCAGTATGATGTCGCAAACCTAGAGCAACTGGATGTTTGCACCTTTTTCTGTCTGCATATATGAGGGATCCTAAATTTGAACAAAATTGCGTTAATTTTTGGTGCTACCAAGCTATGGGACTCCTGTGATTCACCGCTTCACGATGACAAAAGGATTTCAGTTTATATTTCAACAAATTTTGACATTGCTACTTTGGGTAGCTTATAGTACTTCTGTGAACCTTGACTTGTCCTGTACATCAAGCAACCTTAAGTTTATTCTGATTTTCTCCATTAACAAACTTATTCTGATTTCCTATCGTACAGCTATATAAGAAATTGCTTCAACGAGTGTGATAGGAATTTATTGGAAAGGGCTATACGTGGATTTATTACATCAATGAGTGAGCTGATCTACAAGTTTTTATTCTCATTTTCCTTTCTTTTTTTTTAATGCAGGAAACTCAAACACAATAGTGGCTTTTGCTGGGAACAAGGCTGATTTGTTAGAGGCTGAGGCAGGTGCCAGAAGAAGTATGTTAACGTGCTTTTTAAGTTCCACTTTTACCACGTTTGTTTTTGTAGCTGCTGTCATCTTCATTCTTTAGTGATTTCTCATCCTAAAAGCTGCTTTAGTGATTATTGCATATCTAGGTTGAGTAGTTCATTCATTATTTGTATAATTTTGTTAATGTGGATCAGATTTTTTCGGGTAATTTATTTATATTTCAATATAGTGCCAGAGCATTCAATTTTATTTATTTGCTGAGTGTCGCCTGTAACTGCAAGCATCCACTAACAATAATGTAATCATACGTGCCCTTTTTCATATAGTTAAGTAGGTGACTTAAATTCTGCAAGCATTTTTTGATCCTATATTTACAAATGTCAGAAATTATAAACTCTATTTTCAGATCTCAATAGTTGATTGTGTTTGACTGTTTTCTCAAATCTGATGCTGTATGATTATTTCTTATATTAACTTTCATTTAAATTATCTGTACTTATACAATTCTGCTTACATGACAGTAATGTCTTCCATCCTTCTGTGATCAGGTTATCCAGAGGGAACCATGGAAACACATCAAAGATGAAGATATTAAAAAGGCAGCAGCATCATTCAAGGGTGAGATATGGCAAGTTCCTCCAATTTTTTCTGCCATTAAGCTACACCCATTCTTGTACCTAAAGCTGTTTTCCAACATTTTTTCTTTCAAAGAATGTTGCTAGAGTTATTCGTGGGAGGTGCTGACTATCTGTCATGCATGTACGACAATCTGCTAAGCAGTTTTTTGAATAAATAGTTTGCTGAAGTTGTCTAGTTTCATGTATTGTTGCATTGAACCTAAATACTTTTCCTCTGTTTCTGGGTGTGGTTTTTTAATATATGAAATGCTTATGTTGATGGAATGCAGAAAAACATTTTTTTAAAATTTTCTGCCTCTTTGTCGAGGGCCGGCCCTCCGCAAAGATTTTTTTTTGAAAAAATAAAATTTCTTTGCCGAGGGCTTCAACTAGGGCCCTCGGCAAAGACTATTTTTTAAAAAAATAAAAATTCTTTGCCGAGGGCTTCAACTAGGGTCCTCGGCAAAGACTGTTTTTTTTTTAAAATAAAAATTCTTTCCCGGCAAAGAAATTTCTGGAAAAACAAGAAAATTCTTTGCCGAGGGCCGGCCCTCGGCAAAGACCCCGTCAACGAACGGCCGAGCTAACGGCCACTTTTCTTTGCCGAAGGTCGAGGCTAGGCCCTCGGCAAAGGCTTTGCCGAGTGTCTGATAAATAGCCCTCGGTAAAGACCCTCTTCGCCGACTCAAAATTTCCCGAGGGATCTTTGCCGAGGGCGGCCCTCGGCAAAGCCTTTGCCGAGGGTTTTTCGGCCTTTGCCAAAGAACCAGAATTCAGTAGTGATAGACACATGCTTCTTGAATCTTGATCTATCGGAATTAATAAACTGAATCTTAATTATCTAATTTGTGCTTTCCAAAACTAATCCTAATAAAGTTTTCACGCCAGCATGCATGCAAAAAGATCGGGTGACGCTACGAAGAATCGTTGCCTGATCATTGTTACAATCTACAAGAAGCTAGCTTAACTTCCACGCCTCACCTAGCCATCACCTAGCTAATCAAATACTACTTACTACCATGAAACCGTTGTCTAAATTAGATTAAAAATAGGTTTGGCGTGCGATCGACAAATTACATACGTAAGCGTGGCTTTGTTTCGTCAATGGTCGTTCATACGAGTCTCTTGGCAGGTGTACATAAAGCTTGACGTTACATGTGCTTCAACAAGTCAACACACACCTTTCTAAATTCTACATGTAACATCAAGTATATATGATCGACCATGCAGTCATGGAAAGTTGGAAGGAAATCGGCGGCTTGCTGTTTTGATGGTAGTGACCCCTTGAGAAGGTCGGCGAGTGAAGCAATGCACACTACACCTGCCGCTTTCGCTAATTGGCAAACGCATGCTTTCCGTCATATATATACTCCTAGTCACATGCATATGCGCAAATACCAAACCCAGTCATAATGAACCCTTTAATCCAAAATATGGACCCCCAAATATTTAGTACAAGTAATTATAGACGGATTTCTGGTCACGCGTGCTATGATCCTCGGTAATTGTAAGTAAATGCTAACGTAGACAATCAGAACACAAATTTTTCTTGTGTTTGCTTTCTCGGACGTGTTTGCTTTCTCGGACTAACCTTTAGTCTCTATCACATTTAGATGATGTTTGACCACTATTTTTGAATATTAAATATAGATTAATTAAAAAACTAATTTTGCACATAGAAGCCATTTTGCGTGACGAATTTTTAAGTCTGCATAATCTATGATGATTTGACAATATATAGTAAATATTTGCTAATGATAGATTAATTAGCCTTAATAAATGTAATGTAAATTATCCTCCGTCTATGTAACTAGTTTTATAAATAGTTAACATTTAATACTCCTAAAAATAGTCAAACATTCGAGTGACATGGACTAACTTTAGGGCCTATTTGCTGGAGCTGAAAAAAAAATGCTGATTTTCCACCTTAAACATTTGACATGTGGTGCAGGAAAGTACAATTTGTGGGTGCTCATATTGACGAGAAGTACATTTAACATTATCTAGGTTTAAGCCTAATGCTTAGCGAAATTCTTCTTGATATCGGAACTTCTGCACACCAAGTATATATACTAGGGACTCTTGCGACTTGCGAGACCCTCTAATATATGAAGTGTGTGAAGAGGACGTTTAATTAAGTTGTACTAATGGCGGATGAGAGGCCCACGACATTTTGACCAAAAGCTCGATAGTGAAGATAATGCGGTCCCAGAGAAAACCACACATAAACCTGCTTATGAGTATGGATGACCTGTCGATGATCCAAAAGTTACTTGACTAGGAGTTTGACCCTTGCAAGAGGCACCTACAGGTACCTGAGAGAATTATGAGCTTTTGAAACCTAGAGAAAAAGTTTACACGACTAATTTGTGTTTCTATGTTAATATTGTGTTCTTTAGTTTCATATATAGTCTAGTTTGCTAGGTTAGTTGATAGGATTAATTAGGAACATATGATTTGAAATTTTATTGTATTAGCGATAGTAACAATTAACAAAACCTTAGTGCACACATTTAGCTCTTTAATTCTGGTTGCATGTCTATTCCATAGGTTATAAGGGACTTTTTTTTTGGGAATTACACAGAATATGCTCACAACATGCATACATATTCATTCCTATGGACGCACGTATGCAAAGCTTACCCATATGAGTATCTTCGAAGGATTGAGCCGGCGGATCTCAATGTTAACGAAGTCACCACATGCACCTCGGTGTCGACGGGGATGTCGCCTACTACACTGAAAGTATAGCATTGTTAAATCCTGAAATAGATCCAAGAAAATACAAGCACCCGCACCAAGTCGAGAACTTTGAACCCCGGTGGACATGTTAGAACACAAGGAACCCGAAAAATGCAATTATAGGACACCAAACAATACGCTTCGCTATTATAGGACTCCAATCATCGACTTTGTAAATAACACTTGAAACGTTGGTTTGTTGTTATACATGACATTTGATGTTTTAATCACTTTTCTCATCTAAGTAGTCGTGTTTTTGAACATGCGTCAAAATATTCATAGGTTCTCTCTAAAAAATCTACTACAATTAAAGGGACAAGATAGCTAGGCAAGAGGATAAGCCTGCTAACGGGGCTAAACCCGCCCCAAACCCACCCCGTCCCGTTATTTATTAGATAATTTATTAACCCAACCCGACCCAAAATTGTAGCTCACCAACCCGCCCCAACCCGTCCCGTCCCGTTCCACCACTCAACTACACAACCCACATAACTTGCAGCATAACTGTCATTCACAACACAACCCGTGCTAACACGTTTGTCTATGAACCTGATCCGCCCCGAGCCGTAAGGTAGGAAAACCCGTTTCCACCCGTATACACACCACCTGAATAAAACCCACCCAAAAAACCCGTTTCAACCCGCCCCGTTAACAGCACTACAAGAGGAGCAGTAACACATTCCAGATGATGACATTGGAAGCTGCCAGCCGGTGCTAGCTGCTAGCTATATCTGTGCATACAGATGAGTCGTCCTCGCCGATCACGCACCGTCCAGAGATGCATGCATCGCTTATGGGCGCACCGAACGCATGAAGTGGGCTGGCACTGCACGTCGATCGTCAAACAACAGTGCGCCGATGCAGCATGCGAAAGGATGACGTATAATATATATACGAGAAAATTAAATAAGAGGAAAATTCACCAGCGGTCTTCTGAGTTGGCACAAGGTGTCATTTAAGTCCTCGAACTTTTAAAGTAATATTTATGAGTCCCTAAACTTAGCAAAATATATTATCTAGGTCCCAAACTTTTAAGGTGATCACCGTAGATCTCTAAACTTGGCGGAAGGTGTCATTCAGGTCTCAAATACTGTAGAAAATTTCGGAAAAAATTTTAAAAAAGAAAAATTTAATTTTGGGTACAGTAGGTATAATTGTAGAATATTTCAAAAATTATATCTTTTCCATACGATCTCAGATGAAGATAATTTTTATATAAAAATTGTAGTTCTCGACGAGATCTATAACTTTTTAATTTTGAGTTTTTTAATCTGATGTGGTTAAAATGCTAAAAAAATTAAATAAATTTTCAGCAGTATAATAATCGCGTACAAGCGCTTGTCGACTTGAAAAAAAATCATATCTTTGTTATATGCTATCAAATGGAGATACTTTCTATATGAAAATTGTGGCGCTCGAGGAGGTCTACAATTTTCTAGTTTTAAGTTTTTTAGTTTAAGGTCGTTAAGATGTTAAAAAAAATAAACCGTCGATTTCAGTTTATGCATAGTGGTTTTATTTTTTTAATTTTTTTAGCATATTAATGCTTTCAAATTGAAAAAAACTCAAAACTAGAAAGTTGTATATCTCCTTGAGCGCTACAACTTTCATATAGAAAGTATCTTCATTTGATAGCATATAAGAAACTTCCTGTTGATAGACGTTTGTACGCGATTATTATACTGCTGAAAATTATTTAATTTTTTTAAGCATTTAACGACCTTAAATTTAAAAAATCAAAACAAAAAAGTTATAGATCTCATCGAGAACTACATTTTTTATATAAAAATTATCTTCATCCGAGATCGTATGGAAAAGATATAATTTTTAAAATATTCTATAATTATAGCTACAGTACCCAAATTAGAATTTTCTTTTTTCGAAATTTGGTACAGTATTTGGGACCTAAATGACACATTCTGCCAAGTTTAGGGACCTGCGGTGATCACCTTAAAAGTTTAGGACCTAAATGACACACTTTGCCAAGTTTAGGGAGTTACAGATATCACTTTAAAAGTTTAGAAATCTAGATGACACCTTGTACTAATTTAGAGGAGCGCTGGTGAATTTTTCTCTTCAAATAATCCCCGCCATTCGAGCCACCCCGACCTGGAGTCCGCCTCTCGGTCGTCAGGACTGAGGACCACGAATCGATCAATCCGGGGTGACCACGGCCACCTTTAATTAACGTAACCCTGGTGTCGTCGTCCGGCCCCGTTCGTCGTCGTCCAAAAAGGACGGGCAAAAAGCCAGTGCACGCCAAAAAGATAGCTGTACTCCACTCCGGCCACAGTCCTCTCTGGCTCGCTCGATCGGCTCTCGAGAAGTCTGCCGAGACCGAGCGACGACGAGACGAGACTGCCAAGGAATGTTCGTCTGTTGTTTACGTGCATGCAATGCGCCGCTGCCGCCGCGACCGCGAGATCGCGCGCGCGACGAGGCCGGGGCGCGCGGGCGGGAGCCCGATCGAGCATCGTGCTCCGCCCCTGTCCCTGTTCGCGCGCGCGCGTGATCCCACCGGGCCGCGCGCCGCGATGTACCGTGCCGTGCCGTGCCGTGCCGGCAGCCGAAGTGCCGAATTGAACGCACGGCGCACCACTCGGTGAGTCGGTGTCTCGGTCGATCTCTCCCTAGGCCGGGGGGCCGCGCGCGCGTCCAACCGCCGCAACCCGGCCTTTAATTTGCCTCCATCTCCACCGGTAGTCCCCGTTTGGTTTCTTGTTGCGAACTGCGACCGCGCACGCCGGCCGCCGGTTTCCATCGCGGGAGCTGCAAAGTGCAAAGGCAACGACGATTTCTGCCTCCATCTCGTTGGGCGTCCGAGACGTACACGTACGTACGTGTGATATGATTATTCTTCTCTAGATCTGCCGATCCTACGCGTACGTACCAACGGACGTCCTATATATACCGACTAGAATCGTGCCAAGCATGCATTCGTCCTCTACTAGCCGATCGACACGACCAACAAAAAATCGTGCCAAGCTAGCTATAGTTAATCCAGTTTCCAACGGTGGAATTTCGTGCGATATGATGAGAATCATGCGATGATTTCTGCGCAGCCGCCATACATAATGCCGTTCCTGACGTTCTCTGCAGATTCCTTTTGTTCCTAATTCGTCCTGCGTGTGTGTATACGATCGAGAGCGTGCATGGTTTGTCACAAACGTATATGTAGTGTAGCAGCAAGCACCACACAGAGTCCAAAGCTTTGCCGAAACGTGCACGGGGCAATTTTATTTATGCACAAATGCTCCACACAGCCACGCTCTGCTCCTTTTTTCTCTTCCCCACCTGGTTTGGTTTAAACGTCAAGTAACCGAACTGCATGCATGCATGCATCGGTCTCCGGTGCAGGTGACCCTAGCGTGACTTGTACCGCTTTGTTGAAACCAAACACGACCAAAACACTCGCCGGCCTCCGATCCTACGGGCATGCCACGTCCATCGTCTCTCCTTTGAGTCCTTTCTCCCTCTTGATTTGCTTTTCTCTGCTGGCTGGCCTCGTCTGACCTTGGGATAAAGATCGGTTTGTCCGTTGCAAGAGAAGCTAGTGCTCGTTTCTCTTTTGCGTTGGGGCCATGCATACGTCTAGTTTGACTTACTGGAAAAGTTATAATAGTACTATTAGTATCTTATTGTTAACTGATGCCCTGTTTAGTTGGTATTTGGAATACCAAAACTTTGTTTGCCAAAACTTTACATCTTGATGTTTAGCTGCATGCTAAAAATTTAGTCATACATACACAACACGTAGGCTCTGTTCGGCTGGCTGGTCCAATCAGCACCAGCCAGCCACTCAGCAGTGTTTTTCTCTCAGAACAACCAGCCAGCCAGTCAGCCGTACCGTACCAGCCAGCCGAACAGAGTGGTAGCCTAATGCATGATGTTTTTTTTCCCTTTTTATGCCTCTTGGATTGGATGCCAAATGCTAAAAAATTATGTTGTTTAACACCGTAGTTTTGAGATGCATTTTTCAAAATGATAGAATGATACATCAAAACATCAAAAAAATTACAAAATGGAGGAACTAAACATTGTTGCAAATCTTTGGCCCCTCTCTACAAGTTACTGCAACGGCATCCACTGACACTACATTCTATACTAAAATAATGTATATGCTGGTCCCTGCTTATCCCTGACATGCTGTTCCAGGTATGACGAAACAGAAAATGGAAGACGAGCAGAAGCTGAGAGGAAAAAGTTTAATTTTTGTCCTGGGAGACATCTAACCGTCGCTTGGCTTGCCAAAAGAAAAAGAGCATTCTGAAATATTTTATCAACCCTTTATAGTGGGTGTTGTATGCTTTCCACGCCTCGTACTGAGTATTTTAAAATCATTCTCACATAGACCTCGAGATGATCGATGCTGCTGACATTTCATTTTTCGACATCGATCACTTACGTTTGGTTGGTAGAGCGGTAGATGGTGGAACGAGTGAAGAGATACAATGACTCAGGGTCAGTTTAGTGTGCAAAAGTTTTGTAAAAAAAAGACATTGTAGCATGCGTGTTAATTAACTTTTGCAATAAGTTCAATAATAGTCTAAATAGGCTGAAAAGATTCGTCTCGTAATTTATATACAAATAAACAAAAGATTTATCTATATTTAATGCTTTATATATGTGTTAAAACATTCGATGTGATGAGGATTTTGAAATTTAGAAGTGCATCTAAACAGGGCCTTCAATGAGTCTCAGTAATAGACACCGTTACTTTGTACGTTCCTAATTAAAGGCCTTCAACGAAGTCTTCTCATCAATTCTCACTAGACGCGCTGCGAAAAATATAAATTCTTTCGATAATAATTAGAAACAGTTATCCTTTTATTCTTTCATTGAGTAAATATTAATTGTCATCATTAATAATAGTCATAGGATACATTCTATTTTTTTTAAAATAACACTTATGACATTATGAAAAATACATAAAGTAGCCCACTAAAGTTTCATCTGAATTACTCAACTCCGTCAAATTGGTAAAATAGTTTTGTTCTATCATCAGCTATGGGTTGGAATTTAAGACAAATGTTTAGATAATGTCCTACCCTGAAATTTTCTTGTCTTTCCACTTCTGAAATTTGAACAACAGCATTATATGGTGGCTTAACTTCCCCAAAAGAAAAAAAACGCCAGGAAGTTTGAGGACCTTTAGTACCATACCGAACCAGCAGAATTCGTGCCGAGCGATGACCACCATTGTTCCTTTCCTTTTTCCATATAATTAATAAACGATGAAAATTCCTCTTTTGCCCGCCTCTATCTGAACGAGAAGAAACAAAAACTCTTCTTACTTGTTGAGTAATCATTCATTTGAGTCCCAATTTCTTAAATGAGCCATGGGATAAAGTAGCCGGAATGAAGACACGGGAACAAGATCACTTCCAAAATTTTGAGTAATTTGTTCCAATCCGAAGCATATATAAACAAAGACATGGATATCTAAAAAGAAATTTTTAAGCAAGATTCTTAGCACATATACTTTATAATCTCTATGTTCTAAATTTATCAATAAATTTTTAATACTCATGAAACACAAGATTTTTAGCACTGGTAGATGGGCTAGTATTCCTAGCGTGCATATACTTCACGCATTTTTAGATATTTCATTTTTATGATATTTAGGTTTTTACATAAACTAATTAATTTATCCTGAGTGTTGAAGTCAGATATTTAAAACTGAGGGAGTATACATGAAAAGAAAACCTATATTAACTCAAAGTAAAGGTAACCGGCCTAACATATGCAAATTAAAGTATGTTCTAGTTTTAGACTTTGCAGGCAAAGTGGCATGCCAATTTTAAGGTTTGTTAGATCACCTGATCAAAGGGTATGTATTTTTAATGAAATAGTACATGTGAAGTCGTGTTCTCGAAAAAAGAGGGTATTGTATGGCTGGCTACAGTCATTGTGTTTCATCGGTTCAGGCCCCTGTTTCATCAGTTCAGGCCCGGGATAGTAGCCAATATCCCAATGCAATCCATCTGTTTCGCTCCTGGGCTAGCTAGATACATATATACATCAAGATTAATTGGGCAAGCCAGCATTGTTAAGTATCGGAGAAATCGAAATGATGTTTGATTAGTTGTCCTCATTACTTACACATATACGTATGTACAGACAATCATGAGATTTTTTGAGAAATCACATCAGAATATGTGAGAGGACGACACTAATCAATTGAATATAGTATGTAGCCTGTTCTTAGCATGGCATGATCTGTGTATACAGAGAAGTACATGTGTACCAAAAAGTTCTTTCTCCACGAGCATATATTATATACTCTCTCCAGGTCCATATTATATGACGTTTTGGCTTTCTAAGATACATGGATTTAGGTAGATACACACTATGTCTAGATATATGTAACACCCGGATTTACGAAGAAATCCGAACGAAGAACATATGTGGACAAAAAGTCCAAAACCACATATATCCACAAATTATACATCATTATGGCATGAACAATGTTTAAACTTATTAAAACAGTACTGAGAGAGTCACATCATTGCCAACGGCATTGTTTATTACAGCGGATATATAGAAAGGTAAAAGCTCCCGCCCACGGGGACACCAACTAGGGGCACGCCTTCTCCATCGGTCCTCCGGGAAGTCGTCGAAGTCTCCATCGTCTGGTACCCATCCGGGATTTTCATGTTGGTGACATCTACAAACGTCAGCTCACCATGCTCAGCAAGTATAATTATGGGGGATGTAAGGCTCAAAAGGTTGACACGGTTTATAGCAGTTCACTTTTAGTTTATCAAGTTTTACTTAGAACCTATTTTTCTAGATTAATAAATAACCCATATCCTAGGTAAATTAAGTTTATCTTTGAGCATCATTTTAAACAAAACCCCTCAACACTCCCACGGGTATCAACTGATACAAAAAGAATTTCAGGCTACTCGTGTCCGTGAGCACGGCTGATATATCAGATTGGAAGAACTCTGCAGAGCTTGTACAGCTTTAACCCCGAGTCGTGAATACCCATATGCTCGGGGTCCATCGACCCCATATCACTGCCAAGGTAAGCGAGCAGGGAAACACTACGAAGCTTTTCACTAATTACCCTAACAAGTTAGTAGCCGCGAGATTTCAGCAGTTAGGCGAATGGAGGCCCCCTTCAAGATTGGCACACCATGTGACCGCAGCCCATCACACATCTTGACAGGCTCGTAACACATTCTTGAACCTAGCCCCCCCCTCTTGCGCCTTTCGGTAACCACTAACGAGTTAGAGAAAAATTAGGTACTTGGCTAAGATCAGAGCCTATTGATTCTTGTGGATGTACGGGATTCCTGAGAGGTCAACTTTCAATGGAAATCCGGACGGAGGACAGCTGGAGTATAAAAACCCATACTCTAGTGCCCTTGGAGCCTTGTTGATAAAAACATATTTTATCCATGATTTCATAATTCTTTACTCAAGATTCCATAATAGCATTTGCGTTAAGCATAGCAACTAATATCTCTAACATGCATAAAAACCCCCATAGGTCACAAGGTGAGTGAACAGTAAAACCTGGTCGAGTATATGTAGCTAGGGCTCACAAGATTAGACACATGCATATGAATTTATAAATTGTTTAATAGTTGCTAGGTAACAAGGAAAATCATAGGTTATACTTGCCTTGAGAGTTGTCTTGCTCCTGAAACTGCTCAAAATCTTGATCCTCGAACACGTCGTCCTCTAAATGTGAGATTCCAATTAACAAGGCATACAGACAATCATCACATGCAGGAAATGATATCTCAATTAGAACAATACACCATAAACAATAACATGAAGTGAAGAAAATGAATAGATAAATAAAATCTACGCGTTACTAGAAACACATGAGCGCAAGAATCACTTAAATTGGACCTAAAATGAAAAAGATACGAAGAAAACTAGTTTCTTTTTGTGAAAGAGAATATTTTTCTAAGGGTCTACAAATAACAACCGAGGCCTAACCTGCGAGAGTTATAAAAACAGAGGGGTTATATTGGATAAAACTGGGCTCCTTTGCAATTACTTTTGAACCGCTCCAGACCGTGGCTTAAAACCAAAAAACAGAAGGGCTTCTGCGCAAAATGCGCGGCTGCTGCCGGGCGGTGGCCGACACCGGGCCACGCGGCGCTCCCTGGTTGGAGCGGTGCACCACGCGGGCTGTGAGCCGGCCTGTGTGGCTCGGGCCCCTCGGTCCATGGTGGACCGAGTGCGGCAGAGAGGGGGGCGTGTGCGCGGCCGGCAGGGGGGCCTCTGCGCGTGGTGCGCCATCGGCGGCAAGGTGGGCTCGCCGGTGAGCGGCGAGGCAGCACTGCAGTGCTCGGGTGCCGACACGGAGGGCACCGGCACAACGCGGGGGAGGTGGCGAGCTCGAAGGTGAGGGTAGAGGCGGCTTCCGGCGGCTCGGAGTACGACGGCGCCATGGAGAGAGCCCGCCGAGCTCGTCGGTGCACGCACGGATGGGGTCACCGGCCATCGAAACACGAGAGGGAAATCACCGGGATGAAGAGAGGGCCACGGCGAACACGGGGGAGGGCTCGGCCTCGCCGGAGATGCTCACCAAGGCACGGAACGTTGACGGCGGCGATCTGCAAAGGAGCGGCGGCTCCGTTGAGCATGCTGCTCGCGAGAAAGGAAGAAAAGAAGCACGGCGAAGGGCTCCGGATGAGCGCGGCGCTTACCCCAGTCGGTGAAACCACGAAGCAGAGGCGACGAGAGCGGCCGACGGCGAGCTCTCGAGCTCGGCAGTGGAGGAGCAAGGAGCGGGACGGGAAAGGGGTGACCCGAGGGCTCGGCCGTGCTTTTATAGGGATAGGCAGAGGCGGTGAAGGGGCGCGGCGGTTTCTACCGCCCAGAGTGGGTGGCTGGGTGGCCATCAAGGGGTGCAGGGCCACTGATGTTGCGGCCGTTTCGGGAGAGGAGGCGACAACGCCGCGCCGGTCCGGCTAGAGGTAGGGGAAGGGGTGCAGGGCCACTGATGGGCGGGCCCCAGCTGCAGAGAGAGAGGGAGGCGAGCGGCTGCGGGCTGGCTTCGAGAGGGAACGGGCCGGGTAGCCTGGGCCATGGCCTGCTAGCGCGCGCGGGAGGGGGAAGGGAGAAAGGAGAGTGGGCCGGCTGGGCAGGCCAAACCGGGCCAAAAGAGAGGGAGGGGAAAAAGTGGGGAAATAAACTCTTTTCCTTTTTCTTATTTTCACAAATCAAACCTTCTTTTGAATTTGAAAGTTTTGAAAACAAACACAACAATCTATCCTCCACACCACTAAAATTTATGCACCAGCATGAATGCAACACAGAATTAAAATATTTATTTTTCCCAATTAACACTTATAAAATATCACTTGTTTATTCTAGGTTTGGGAAATAAATATATATGTGGTATATCAACTTTAATTCCTATTTCAAAAGGGTATATTTTTAGGATGTTACAATATATAGTAAAACCAATATATCTATAGAAACCGTTATAGTTTAGAAAATGGAGTATTAAAGTTTGCACAGCATGCATTGCATGTTCTGACTCCTGAGGTGCTTCTAAGAAAGTATATATTGCAGGCTAAAATGAAAAATACAATTCCTATTGGGAATTAACTCAGTACAAAAATTTCTATTGATATTGTGTCAACCCCCCTGTACGTCCTTTAAAAAATTCCATACATGTACGGAACATATATATTTCTTAAAATATTCTTACGGAAAAGCTAATGCATTTTTTTAAAAGGAAATATCTATTAATATTTTAGTTTCTGCATCGATTGATGCAAAGTGTAGACAATGAGGTTAGTTTTTAAAAAATAGGTAAGTTGCAATATTTATAAGAAAAAGAAAAGAACTTTTGAAAACACCACATGCAACGCAACTGAATCAATCAGTTTGCATTATTGTTACTTTGTTCATTTTAAATTATAAGATGTTTTAGCTTTCTAGATCTATGACCTTTGCTTTGTAGTTATATATATACACTATGTCTAGAATAGATACATATATAGTGAAAACAATGTATCTAGAAAAATAAAATATTTTATAATTTAGAACGGATGAAGCAGTGCTAAAACCTTCTTTTAATAACATATGGCCGTTCTTCTTTCATTCGCCGCTTGTTTTCGTTTTCATCGGAGGGGTGCTCCTAGCTTTCAAATTTCTTTCTTCACTTCAATGAATGGCACAGTGGTCTCGTCCTTTTTTAAAAAAAAGAAACCAATAAAGCTAGGTTGAGAGACTGCTATTGGCATTTGCGATGTTGATCACTCCACGTGTACAATATATTTCCATGGCCCCGATTGAGACACTGTGCAAACAGTACAATTATGAGAAGCACGGCGCATAATAACCTTAAAATCGATCATACAAAGAACAAAGTGTCTACTGCATGGCTAGCTATACCACGAATAAGGATTGCTCTACTGTCTGCACTGTGCTTTCGCTATCAGTGTTGAGCTAGCCATACCCTGTTGTACAGTACAATGCCAGCAGCAGATGTATATGCGCTATATTAATTGGGTAGGAAATAATAATACCATATACGTACTGTTCTATATATCTGGATGTATATCTGAAAAGTTCACGATGAGGTTCATTGTATAATATATTCTTGTTTTTGTTTAATTTTCTCTAAGCAGCGGAGAAATTCCTCACGGCAATGAGACTGTAGCATTATTTAATCTTGCACAAATCTTCTGTACGTTTAGGTCACCTCCAGAAATATAGGGAATGATTTTCCATGACCATGTGTGTAAAACTGAATCTTTGCGAGACTACTTGTTTATTATCCATATATATGCGTGTGAGAGAACGAGCGACAAAATAAGAAGACTGCTTGAACTTACACATAACAAGACTGTATAGAGGCATCAGGATATAGAGACTAAGAGACACCTTTTATTCTTGACGTTAGTTCGCTCACCAGCATTTAGTAAGCATGAAAATATCCATAAGGAGTTCTAGTTGTAATTTATCAAAGTATTTAGCTAGAAAAGAAGCCTTCAACGTCACTCTCTAGGCTAGAAATTACTCACATCATTACTAGGAGACGTTCTTGCTTCAATACCTTTTGGAATCGGACTGTGCCATGATTAGATATGATCTGTTCTAAACACTATATGTCGGATTTAATTGGACCTGGTTGATCGGTTTTGTTTAGCAATTAAGTCAAAGAAATTTCTAAGATCATAATTAATGCTAGGTGTCATTAAGATTAGACCCATGCGAGAAATGGACAAGAGGATTTTTCAACTTAAATTGGATGTAGGGGCTGTTTGGTTGCTAGCCACATTTGGCAACTATTTGCCAATAAAAATTGTCACATTTGTCTAAATTGATGTGCTCAAATTTTTTGTCACAACTTAGCAAACCTAAGAGATCTTACCACACTTTTTGAGTCACTGACGCATGGGACCTAGTTTATTGGAAAGGAATCTTACTACAACTGTGATTGCAACTAAACAACTATCAAGTTGGTCAAACTTATCTAACCTTAGACGTAGAAACCTATGATAAAGTGTAGCTGGCGACCAAACACCTCCAAATATTTCCACCTGTTGACAAGTTAAGGACGATGAATGAGATGCCACACGTTTGCACGGCGTACACTGACCCGAGGCGAGGCGAGGTTGCGCAACACGTACGGCCTCATGTTGCAGATTATTACGGGTGGTTTAATGGTAATTTTCAGTGGTTACATGCAAGCGAGCAAAGGGATGATCATGCAGCATCAGATCACAGCAAAGCGCGCCACACAAACACATTGCTGTCTTTAAAATGTACACGCAGAGTATCGCAGGGCTGGACATCAAAATCGTTCGCCATCAGACAGTCCTCCTGATCACCAAGCTCTCGAACAATAGTAAGCTGTCACCAGCAGGCCATGAACAACTGCTAAAAAGACAGCAATAAATCGTTCCTTTCACTGTTATATCCAAATAATTTTTAAGGGTGCCTCTATTTTTTAGATGTGGCTTTGTCCATAGCCACCTCTATAGAGGCCCTAGAGATCCTACGAACCAGACTGCCTCCCAACCGGTTATGAAAATACATATTTTTAGAGGCGGCTTAAATGATATGTATTTAGAAAGGTGGGCAGGAACAACCGTCGTCCCTAGAAATTATATTTCTAAATATAGCTACTATTCTTAGCCCCTTTTATTATAAATGGTCGTTCTATAGAGTATAGGATCTGGACGGTTTACCGAGTGTCTAATGCACTCGGCAAAGGCAAAATAGCATTCGGCAAAGCCTTTGCCGAGTGCAACACTCGCCAAAGACCCACCGTCAAAGAGCTTTTCGGTAAAGGCTGCTTTGCCAAGAGCCGAATCACGTGCACTCGGCAAAGGCTTTGCCGATTGCCGTGCTGCCTCTCGGTAAATATTTGACGCCGTCCGTCACATGGTCACGCCGTTTTTTTTCAATTTTCTTTGCCGAGTGCGCAAAGATTTTTTTCTTTTTTAAAAAAAAAATCCCTCTTTGCCGAGTGCAACACTCGGCAAACCATGTCCTTGCCGAGTGCCCGTGTTTCGGCGCTCGGCAAATCTCCATTCTCCCGTAGCGAAGCCCACCATTTTACCTCCTCGGGATAGAACTATAGCCCGATCAGAAAATAGGGGACCTCCAAGAGCAACTCTAAAATTTTGCATCTAAGGAAGAAGCTTTGCTCTTTGGATTTATTGCAGGAAGTTACTCTAGGAGGTAAGTGTATGCCACTCCAAACTTTTTTTTAAGTTGATTGTTCGGTTACTTGGTTAATTAGGTTTTTTTGGTTCTCTTGCTCCTTTCATGGTTATGACAACTACAAGGTTCGCTGGGAAGCAAAGAAAAAGATGTACTGAAAGCAGAGGAAAGTGCATTAGGAAGAAAAAAATAATAATTATTTTGGGGCAAAATTTAAATCCTATAGTGTCATCTATTTTGGATGGAGGGTGTATTCTACATAATAGCTTATATATAATATTTATATGGGAGTGTCTAGTTATCTGTCGATAGATTTTACGTAATCAAATCTATCAGATTTTTTATACATGCGACCTATAATAGAAATTTATACTACAAATCCTAAAGCACAATCAAAAGTATACTCCCTCCGGTCTCTAAAAAATATCATTTTGGATAGCGACGCGGTCTCTAAGAAACAACTTTGACCGTTATTTTTTGTTATAAAATATATTCAATTTATACTTTTATGAAACTACATTTCGAGAAAAAAACTACTTACATCACTTTCATATTTTCAAACTCAACCTAAAAAATTAAGTAAAACGACATCTTTTATGAATCCGTAGGGAGTAGAAATTTAGTAAAAAAAATTCGTCAACAAATAAATAGCAAAAGTTCATAGATATATATTGAAGGTACACCCTATTAAATTATATTTCATAATGACACATGTGGATTATTTAGGGGTTGCATTGTGTATTTTTGGGTATTTTTTTAGAACTGAATATATTCCATAGATATTATTAGTGATAATCATTAAAGTTTGTCAACATATGTTTCTATTCATTAGGAAATCTTCTATGAATTTCCATTAATCTCCTAGCATTTGTCACGAGGACTAATGTGGAGTCTCCTCTAGAAATTCCATTCTAGTAAATAGTGAGATTGTTGGCACGTGACTTTCTTTCTAAGAAATGATCTGTTTGTTTTTAACCCACACTACATGTAAGTTTTTTAAGACATGTAAGCTTTTTTTGATAGATGGAACTATTTTTCACAATAGGTTATATTAGTATTTAGATGTTGATGTTAGGATATTTTCATTAATTTTGATCATAGCAAAGGTTGATAATATAGATATAAATTAAAGGGACCTTTTTGAATTATCTTTCATAATGACATATGTGGATAAATAATTTAGGGGTTGCTTTGTGTAATTTTTAGGTTATTTTTTAAAAAAATGAATAGATTAAACAGATATTATTAGTGATAACGATTAGAGTTTATGAGCAGGTGTTTTTATTTATCATGATTTTTTTTATTGTTCTTCTCCAAGCATTTGTCACGAGGACTAACATGGTGTCTCCTCCGGAAGCTCCGCTATATACTAGTACTAGTATAAATAGTGAGATAGTTGGCACATGATTTTTTTTTTTGAGAAAAAGAATCTGTTTCTTTTTAGCCCACAATGGACATTTTTTTGTTAGGACTAGTAAACATGCAACTTTTTAAACATCTCAAGCCAAGCCACACACACCATCCATCCATCCAGCATGGTCAATTAAACAAAGTGGCGAAGCCCACCTCGTTGACCCTTACAACCCACCAGGCTCCAAAACAAAACTTCTCTCTCTCTCTCTCTCTCTCTCTCTCTCTCTCCAGTCATCCCCGCGCTCCCTCCCTCCCGGCTTCCGGCCCCATCGCCCGCCGGAACGAGGGGCCTCCTCTCCCCGTCGACCTCCCTCCTCCACCACTATATAACCGCCCTGCCCTGCCCTGCCCTTCCCTCCCTTGCCTTCCCTTCTCACCACAGAACAGAACCTCCCGCCATCCTCTGTCTCTGCGTGCGTGCCGAGTGGGCGGCACACAAAGCGCGAGCGCGCGTGCGCGGCCATTACCAGGAAGCCGGCCAGCTCCTCCGGCGGCCCTGCTCGGTTCGATCCATTCCAAGAAGCAAGCAAGCAAGGGAAGGCAGGCTGAGACTGCAATGGGGGAAGAGATGGACACCGGCGGCGCGGGGTGGGTGTCGTGGCGAGCGGCGGCGGCGCTGGCCGTGGCGGCGTGGGTGGCGCTGCACGTGGCGGCGCGCGTGGCGGACGCGCTGTGGTGGCGGCCCCGGCGCCTGGAGGCGCACTTCGCGGCGCAGGGCGTGCGCGGGCCGCCGTACCGCTTCCTGCTGGGGTCCGTGAGGGAGATGGTGGCGCTCATGGCGGAGGCCTCCTCCAAGCCCATGTCGCCGCCCACCTCCCACAACGCGCTCCCCCGCGTGCTCGCCTTCTACCACTACTGGCGGAAGATCTACGGTGCGTGGCGTGGCCTGGCATGGCCTCTCTCTCTCTCTCTGTCTTCTACCTCTCGCTTTCGCCCATGTGTTGCGTCGCCGATCGAGCATGTGTCCCCCCCCGGCCCCGTTCCGTTTGATTGCTCGTCATCTTTTGGTTGCGTTGCGTCTCCGTCCGTGATCTGTTCCCTCCCTGTCCTCTCTCTCTCTCTCTCTCCTCCTGCAGAATTGCTTCCCTGTGCATGTCCGTTTGTGCCCAGGGGCTCAGCTTTTGTCTCTTGTTGTCAGCACAGCACAGCACAGCGCAAGCGCAAGCGCAGCCTCTCTCTCTCTTCTCTCTATCCAATCCAGTTGTGTTTACTCCTCCCTCTTCGGCTCTTCCTCCTCCTCCCAGACAGAGAGAGAGAGGGACATGTCAATAATCTCACCTCGGCTGTCCTACTTCCCCGCTCCTGCTCGCCTTGCCCCTCTGGCTCTTGCATTCAATGGAGCTGGGCTTTGGATCATGAGCGGAGCACATGGGAGAAAACCAGCGCAGTACTTACAAACAAGTCCAAAGTCTTTTTCTTTCTTTCTTTAATTTCCTTTGGTCTCTGCGTTCTTGGCAATTCGACGATCAGTTGGTTGGCATGGCAATGGTTGGTTGGTTGATCGGCGTTGTCTCGACATGTGCACGCAGGGCCGAGGTTCTTGATCTGGTTCGGGCCGACGCCGCGGCTGACGGTGGCGGAGCCGGAGCTGGTGCGCGAGATCTTCCTCACGCGCGCGGCGGCGTTCGACCGCTACGAGGCGCACCCCGTGGTGCGCCAGCTCGAGGGCGACGGCCTCGTCAGCCTCCACGGCGACAAGTGGGCGCTCCACCGCCGCGTCCTCACCGACGCCTTCTACCCGGACAACCTCAACGTAAGCATAGCAAAGACGACACCGACGCCGCGCCGCCGCCGCCTCGCTCTGCTCGACCTTCGCCGGTGACCCTGAGTCCCTGACGCCTTGTTGGTTCTTACTGTAATTTGCAGCGGCTGGTGCCCCACGTCGGCAGGTCGGTGGCGGCGCTGGCGGAGAAGTGGCGCGCCATGGCGGCCGCGGCCCCGAGCGGCGAGGTGGAGGTGGACGTGGCGGAGTGGTTCCAGGCGGTGACGGAGGAGGCCATCACGCGCGCCACCTTCGGCCGGAGCTACGACGACGGCCGCGTCGTGTTCGCCATGCAGGGCCGCCTCATGGCCTACGCCTCCGAGGCCTTCCGCAAGGTCCTCGTCCCCGGCTACCGGTGCGTTGCGTACCCTACCCTGATGGCGGCGGCGCGTCTCTCGATCGCATTTCCTTCTTCCCAAGACAGGACAGCTAGCGGCTGACCGGCGGCTGGCTGTTTGCACGCAGGTTCTTGCCGACGAAGAAGAACTGGCAGTCGTGGAAGCTGGACAGGGAGATACGGCGGAGGCTGACCCGGCTCATCGCCCGGCGCAGCGACGAGGCGGAGGAGGTTGAGGCCGCCGGCGAACAATCATCCGGCGGCGGCTTCCGCGACCTTCTCGGAGCCATGATCAATGCCGTCGCGAGGACTACGACGACGACGACGACGCCGGCGGCGATCCCGGTGGCCGACATGCTGGAGGAATGCAAGACGTTCTTCTTCGCCGGGAAACAGACGACGACGAACCTCCTCGCCTGGGCCACCGTGCTCCTCGCCATGCACCCGGAGTGGCAGGACCGCGCCCGCCGCGAGGTCCTCGACGTCTGCGGCCCCGACGAGCTCCCCTCCAAGGACCACCTCCCGAGGCTCAAGACGGTGAGTCCGGCAGTCATCAACTTTCAGAACCTCCTCCTGCCTCCGCCTCCGTGCGGGAGGGTAGGGGGCATTTCCGTCATTCCATGTCTCCGCTGACGTGGCATTCCCATTTTTTTCCATTATTCCAGCTCGGCATGATCATCAACGAGACGCTCCGGCTGTACCCGCCGGCGGTGGCGACGATCCGGCGCGCCAAGGCGGACGTGCGGCTGTCGGACGGGCTCACGATCCCGCGCGACACGGAGCTGCTGGTCCCGATCATGGCGATCCACCACGACGCGCGGCTCTGGGGCGCCGACGCGGCGCAGTTCAACCCGGCCCGGTTCGCCGGCGGCACGGCGCGCGCGGCGAAGCACCCGCTCGCGTTCGTCCCGTTCGGCCTCGGCGCCCGGATGTGCATCGGCCAGAACCTGGCGCGCCTCGAGGCCAAGCTCACCGTCGCCGTCCTCCTGCAGCGGTTCGAGATCAGGGCGTCCCCGAACTACGTCCACGCGCCCACCGTCCTCATGCTCCTTTACCCGCAGTACGGCGCTCCGGTGATCTTCCGGCCACGTCCCGCCGCCGCCACCGCCTTGCGTTCTTCGACGCCGGCAGCCTCATAGATGCTTCTTCGTCCCACATTCTTTTGACGAAAATTTGACGGAAATGCCGGCGCAGGTCATGCTGCTGCTGTGCCTGGTGCCCGAAAGAAAGGCGGGCGTAGGACGTGACCGAAATGCCCCTCCCGCTCTGTGTATATGCCAAGGGATACAACTAGAAGCCAAGAAGGCACTAACTTTTTGTCCTAGCCTGCGCTGCGCCTCGGCCTCGGGGCCTACCCAGGTTGCCCCCGGAAATGCCCTCGTTAACAGACCGGATCAGGCCCAGCCCAGCCGTTTTTTTAAAAGATTTGATTTGATGACACAAGACAACACAAGGAGGGGAGTGGGGCCCGCCGGACCCACACGCCAACCCTGTTTTGTTCTTCCCTGGCCCCGTGGCGTCAGCGTCACTCTGCTGTGTATGTATTTGTATTTGTATAGAGGTTTTTGTTATTCCATCTTCTGCTAGTACGTTATTATTAGTAGAGACGAAAATGCAATGTGAAAAGAAAAAAAAAAGAGATTGAGTTGGCAGGGTAATGAAGTGGTATGTGCGATTTGTTTACCTTGTACAGTAAGTACTACGTAATACGTATATTCTACACGGGCGTCCCTCTCCTTCAGCCGATCTCTTTCGGTCATGTGGCCCGTGATCTTTTTTTGCAAAGAACAACTGCGTTTGTGCTTGGTGATTAATCCAGTTTGATGTCACGGGATTAGATCACGGGATATCTCTATCCGGTTCCCATTATCTACTAACTAGTACTTATTCGCATTAGTTGGGCACGTTTATGCTCATGAACGGGCCAGTAAAACCACGTTTTACACGTTTTCCCAATCCATATTATGAGCTTAACTAACACAACAGCGCGTACAAGCAAGATCCTGTCCGGTATCCACTCACAACAGATCGAACAAGAAAATTTCGGAGCTACAATGTGCGGCCATCATCACTAATAATAATAATAATAATAATAATATACTAATACGAAAGGGAAAAACGAACCAGGCCATTATTTGCAGCCATATGCGGATATGCCAGCTAATAAACACGAGCCCCGCGGCCGGTGAAAGAATTAAGCCGAAGGCATGCGGAAGAAACCAGGTGGTGAGGCGTGGGGACGCGCATGTCGCGTGGGGCCACGGCCGGCAAGAGCGCGGGAGGCGGGGATTGGTGTGTGCACCTGCAATTGTCACTGCCGCAACGAGCATTCCGGACAGGTAGAGTACCAATGGACAACGCCGCAAGATCCACGGCGTCCACGCCTTTCTTTTTTTTTCTTTTTTCTTTCTTTCTTCCACTCTGTTAGACCTCTCAAAATGAGCTAGGAGCTACAGAAGCTATTGTTATTTTTTTAGGAGAACAGGAAGGGACAGGGTGACCTACAGCTAGCTTGAAATCTATAAGAAAATGAAAAGGATCCAAGACAATGTTCAATATAAAAAAGTTACAAAGGAAATTAAATGATTAAACGTAGGCTTGATCTAGTCGTCGTATATCAATGAGAGGAAGAAGCTTTGCTTTTGCTCGTACGATAACTAGAGCAAACTCTTGCTTCAAGATAACCTTGCGATGCTGATTTCAGTAGCTCCGGCTCCTCCGTGCATTATAGCAAGGAGCTAAAGTCGTTTTGTAGCGGTGCCAAACAATGTGTTACCTCGGGATATAGAAAGAAGTATTGGCCCCTTCTTATCTTTGTGGTTCTTCCTCTCTATTTTCATGTCCTCGGCGATCTGGTTGTACAACTGGTCGAACATCCTACCAGCATGCGTGCTTCATCTTCTTGCAACTGCGAACATATCTGATGAACCAGAAAACCCTAACCCTAGCAAAGGAGGAAATGGTCTAGCCTTCTTCTTACCTAAGCATGATGCAGCAATAGTGCACTAGTGACCTCCTTTCTGAAGCATCTTTGTTGCCGATGTTGACGGCGCCGCTGACCCTTTGACTCGCTTCGTGGAGCTCATCCGGCCCCTTCTTCTTAGCGGCTCACACTGGACCCTCCTTCTTAGTTGCACTAGATCCTTCATGTTGGCCGCGATCGATGTCGTCCTGCCTTTGCCCCGCCTGGTAAAGTCCCGCTACTTTGCAACGTGAGGGGCATGACAGATGGCTTCACGTCCTCATCGAAATCGACCACGTACAATATGTCGCAGTGCACTGGCATCCAACACCATCTGCCGCTACTGCCCGAGGGGGAGAACTAGCCCTACACGTTGCCTGGTTGCGTCTTAACATTGGAGACACGTCAACTGCTCAATATCGTCGTGCATTGCCATGTACGCAAGAGGAAGGGCTTAGGAGAGGAGACGATGGGATTCGGGAGAGGAAGACGAGGGGCTAGCTATGCCAGATTACGGAAAAGATAATACATTTATTTGTACCAGTGGACTGCAAAGTCAGCCACCTCTATAAGAGAATCCTTAGAGCTAGCGGCTTGGCATTACCGGTGGATCTTTAGAGGAGGCTCTAAAGCCAACCGTCTCTACAAATGGATCTCAAAAAATGATGGGATTTTCTGGAGACGACCGGTAATACCATCCGCCTCTAAAAGTCTATTTGTAGAGAAGGGTGTAGCTTTGGAGTTGTCTCCAGACGCATCTCCAAAGGTGGATTAGTTCAGCTCCAAATTGAACCACCTCTGCCGAAAAGCGACCCCATTGTTGGAAATTGATTAATAGTGAGAATATATAAGATTTTATGTGTTAGATAATTCACTACGAATCAGTATTTACTCCACTCGTGTCTTACAAGACCCACTATTGCCGCTGTTGTATCTGTCTGCTTCTCTCACACTCCAAAGTTCTTGATCTCCCTCGAAAAAAAAATCCTTGATCTCTGATAGTGAATTCTATGGTGTATATATAGCCAAGTTTAGTTTTATTTCTCTTACACTCCAAAATTCTTGATCTCCGATAGTGAATTCTACGGTGTATATAGCCAAGTTTTATTTTTATTTCTCTTACACTCCAAAATTCTTGATCTCCGATAGTGGATTCTACCGTGTACATATTTAATTATGTGTTAGATAATGCACTATGAATCAGTATTTACTCCACTTGTATCTTACATGACCTTCTATCTCTGTTGTTGTCTCTGTCCCCTTGTCTCACGCTCCAAAATTCTTGATCTTTCCCTCATAAAAAATTCTTAATCTCCGATAGTAAATTCTACGGTGTATATAACCAAGTTTTACTTTTACTCCAAAATTCTTGATCTCCAATAGTGAACTCTACTTTGCACATAGCCAGGTTTTACTTTTATTTTTCTATATAGTATACACACGTTTCGTTTTCTTGTAGACCGTTGCAAGTAGGCTAACTACCTCTTTGGACGACGACTTTGAGAGTAAATATTTTCTTCTATTAGTTGCTATCGTCGACGATCGATCCACGTCGTTATCGTGCGCGCCTTTCTGAAAACAAAGAGGGTGCATCCTATACAGAGAGTCAAACCGTAGTTTTCGGTTTGCCCATCATCTTTTCTTTCGGTTTTTTTTTTTTAAACGGTAGCGATGATACCATACCCAATCCCTTTTAGATTTGTATGAACTCAGCTCCAATATGCAAAAGCAGACACGATATGTTGCGGTCGTGACTCGTGACTTTCATGTAACCGTGTATTTGG
The DNA here is from genome assembly GCA_038502445.1 of Eremochloa ophiuroides. NCBI lineage: Eukaryota > Viridiplantae > Streptophyta > Magnoliopsida > Poales > Poaceae > Eremochloa > Eremochloa ophiuroides. The sequence continues at coordinate 15,285,724 of JAHLJS010000005.1, read as the reverse complement.
TCCAGCATCGTGTTGACGAAACCGAGCAAAACGCTAACGAGTTGTGCGTAAGCACGCGGCATCTTCCAGAGTTCTGGAAGTGGCACCAATGCATGCATGCCAACTTGCCAAGCTTTACTGGTTCCGGCCGGCGTCGTCCATATTGCGGTATTGCCTTCAAACACTATAAAATTTGCTGCTGGGTCGTTACGTTTCGCAAATGATGATGGTGATGACGATGACAACGACGACCACGACCATATTGCATCATCTGAAATCAGCATCATCCGAAATCAACTGATCATTTCAGACAAACGAACATGGCCTTTTTGGCGAGGAAAAAGATAGCCAGATAGGGCCTGAATGCATTTGCAAATTTCGTCCAAATCTTAGCACCTATGTATGGACGTGCTTGTTCCAAATTACTAGCTACTCCAAGGCAGTAACAATTTTAGATCCTGGGCTATATTATCCAAATGAAAGCTGGAATACGAGGGACATGGACTGTACGCCACTATATAGGCATGGGGCAAAAACTTGATATTCGTCAAATATATTTTTCACGAGGAATGTAGTCAAGCATGTGATGATGAATAGTTCCAATTCGCTCTTTATCAAAGTGTCCAATTGTCTCATCGACCGGATTGTTCAGTGGCAAAACAACGTATTGTCTGATGGACCATCTCATGATCATGACAATGAAATTAGTAGTTTACTGGTCCAACCACATGACCAAGAAGTGGTGCATATGTGACTAATTCTCTTCTAAATTGCTAGACTAGCGAATGTCGTGTACGGCAAGGTCTAACCCCGGCCATCTTTTTAGATAAGCAACACCGGCCATCTTGATCGTTGCGAAATCTCAAGCTCCATGTACATTTACAAATATTTTTTTAGAAATAAAACAGAGTCATGTAATCGCCTGTCTTCCTACTGTTTAGCGGTTCCTCGCATATGGCATCTCGCCATTAAGCGAGCAAAGGTGTTCTAGTCAAACTATCTCTCCTTCTTAATGAAATACGTGTCTGGTATGTCGTCAGAAAAAAAAAAATCGGCTTCCTGATTATTCATATTAGTATTTGGTCTTTTGACGACATCTATTTTCATAGCCAAGTTAATTTTGTTCAAGGTACAAATCAAAAGCTTCGAAAAAGGAGAGGAAACACAATTTTTACATGATCAGTACACATAACAGATCTTCTCAGGAAATTAACAATGACACTGATTCCCCTTATATCTCCTCTAGGCTAGGAGCACTGGAGGAATATGATAAATATAAACCTATAATATCGACCAAGTGAAGTATACACAGTGTAGGCATAGGCTAGTCTGGATTGCGATGTTTCTGCTGGATAGGCCTGACAAAAACACGAACGGTCCCAGGATAGGAGTGCCCATATTTGCTAGCTAGGAGCCGCCGGGCGGCCAGCCGGCCGGTGCTACCAATGTGTATCATGGATCACGCAGTACACCGGAAAAGTACATGTCTTTCCTGGCATTCCAAACCACTGGTCCAATGGAATGCCAAATCCACCAATTATTGACGCACAGAGGCAGAGCAGAGCTAGGCTAGGTCTAGGTGTGATACATAGGTAGTGTGGTGCACAGTGCAGTGCAGTGGCCGCAATGCATGCATTGGCTCTGGCTGCCCTCACATTTTCACCAGGTGAACCTGATGATAGGAACTGCACTGCGCACTAAACACTAGTACTCCTACAGCATGTGCAATTCAGTTACTGCAGCAGCAGCAGCTGCTGCATATCATGCTTGACACCTTGCTTTGTTTGGCTGCAAACATTTTGGCAAGGGGGGCCCCTGCCTATCTGCTGTCCTCTTGCCTTTGAGCCTCTGAGGAATCCCCAATAATTTGCATTGGTTGCTCAAATGTGAGGTGAGATGGAGATGGGATGAGGCTGCAGCAGCCAGGCAGCTGCAGCTTCTTGTTTGTCATGTGGGTTAATTCTGGTCCCCTGGGAAGGCATGTGTGTGTGTGTGTGTGTTGGGGGGGGGGGGGGGGGGGGGGGAGGGGCGTGGGGAAGGATTCCTTGTTACTTGCAGTTACTCCCACTGAATAAAATAGAGGAGGGAGCCATGTGACCCAGGCCTCTAATTATTGTTTAGCTGGTAGTATAGCTTCAAGATGTGTGTGCAATCTCTGGCTCTAGGTCTCCATGTTTAAAAGGTTCTCAAGTGGGCAATGTCATTGTCTTGTTCATGGTGGCTCTGTCCGCCGACATCGACATCCATAGTAAGGCTCGAAAACAAGAACAGAAGCACGCCTCTTTTATTTTCTTTTTTGTTGGCAACGGTGTCCTTAAAAGATGTGGGGAAAGGAAACAACAGATTATCCTCATGTAGATTGTAGGTGCATGAACTTTTGTCAGGACAACAATCTGAAAGGGTACAGTTTGTACTCTAATATGCATTGCCTGTTCGGCTGTTCCCATGCTTTAGGGAACAGCCCTCCTAATAGCAAAAAGCATGATCTTGCAGTGAAAAAAAAGGTAATGAGGTGGTGAGGAGGACAAATCAAAGAAAGAAAGCATCTCTGGAATGGATGCATTATTGTTCACAGTTCACATAGGAGATAGGGTCGTGCTTTGCTTTCAGATGCAATGCAAACTAACCCTTGATGGCAGGGATGGGGATGGCTGGTAGGAAGCAGGAGCTCACTCTGGTGCCTCACAGGCAGGCACTAGCATTTTGTCCTACTCACCAGTCACCACACAAGGGGCCATTAGTATAATGCTCCCTCTGATTCTGTTGCTCCTTGAGGCCCCTACACCATCACAACCCTCTGCAGTTCTATATTTGGAGGGCACATCTCGTGCTTATCCCAAAGTTCAACTGTGGCAGATCAGAATATAGACAGGTGGATGGATGGAAGGATGGATGATGCTAATATTCCATGATTCCATTTCAGCAGCTCACCGGTATCCCAGTTATATAGATACTATGTCTCAAGATATATATGCACAATGCAGTGCTGTGGCATTACATATACAAAGAGAGGCATGAATGATGCACAAGTAAAATATTCATCAGACAGCTCTAAATGAATATATAGAAAGCCTTGCATCACAGTGATGAGTCACCTTACATCAACTGACTAGGATCCTCCACTTGTGCAGAATTCAGCAAACAGAATGACACCTATCGACTCTCAAGTTTATTAATAATATCTGTGCTCGGCTAATTCATTTTACGTACTATTAAAGATACTGCAATTGCATAATAGAAAATTGTTTGGTTACGAAGACTGTCAGTAATTCCAGGGGTACACAAGTCTTAGCTTCCTTCTGCCTTCTGAGATGGCAGTGCATGCTTCCTCACACCATCAATGAGGGAGGCAAGCAGCATTTGACTCCCAAGATGTTTATAAGCAACATAACCGGCAAGGCAACATGTGCAATTAAGGAGTTAGTTGTCTTGAGCACATTTTTTTTTTCAGCTGTAACTTCCAGTGTACTAATCATCTTGAGAAGCAAGTTCTGATGCATATGCAGAAACTGAGGACACACAAAGCCCAGGTGGCAATTGACAAGATTCACCAGCAAGCAACAGCACTGACATGCTGCTGGGATTGGTACGCTTAGTCAGCACACCAATGACCATGAACTGGCAAGGCATCATCACCGTGGAGAAAAAGAGGATTCTGAATCACTCAAAACCAGCCCATTGCATTGAAAACCGGGATTCCGTAGGTCAACTGTAAGAATCATTAGCGACGATAACTGTGGTATTAAAGGATCGCATAGCCGACAAAAATTGGAGGTTGGCGCCCCCCCCCCCCTCTCCTCCCCCATGTTCAAGCTTTTGATTTGGTAGTTGGAACATATTGAGCTGGAAATGCATTATAAATCGGAGACAGATATTCATAACTACATTAGTCACTAAGGACAGAAAGTTTAACTTTAGTCCATTTGATTTGAAGAAAGAAGAATAGGAGTGGGAAGTGTAAAACTTGTTTTATGTTACTATAGGTTAAAAGACGAAATCCATGCTGCCTGTAAGTTTGCTTGGTTCTAGAATATCAATTCTTAGTTTGTCCTGTTTCAGATTTTTTTTTTCTATTGTTGTGAACTGTAGTGAATGTAATTCATTATCTACTACGGTCTTTCACATAGATTAAGACTAGAAGAAACAAACTAGTGGCAAGAAATGGTCCTCAGACAGAGTGGCGCTTGGATGAGAAAAACGACAAGAGAAAGATCGGACTAGCGTGCAAAAATCATCTGCAGTTGTGCAGACTGACTTCTCTGTTTTGATCTTCTCAGCCTCCAGTAGCACAGCATCATTTCATCCTTCTTAATGGAGCAGGAAGATAAGTATGGTATAATTCAATCTCACCGATGTCAACTGAAAACATCGCTGGCCAGCTCAAGTCAACCATTAAACAAGCAAGCTAAAACCACCAAGGACACAGGGCTGCAGACTTCTTTCAAAAAATCCAAAAAAAAAAAAAAAAACCACAGGGCTGCAGGTCGATCGGCATGTACTGCAGCCGTACTTTCCACAACATGTCCTGACGAAATCTGCACATTTTATTTGCGTTTGCTCGAAGCTCGAATCGGTCTCGTGTTCTTTGATCAAGTGCATTTTTAAAACTCCCTCCACAGCTGTCTGCCTCTGATGTTCTTCCTCCCTCCCTCCCTCCCTCCCTCTCTCGAGAAACGAGAGTAATTTGCCGGCCTGCACGCGAACTCGAAGCCCCACGAATCTACACGCTTGCTTGATCGCAACAGTACGTGTAGCGCTGCTGCCACTGCCAGGAGAGATGGGCAGCTCAGAAGCTTCCAAGTGCAGCCAGCCAGCCAGCTGCCTCGGCAACAATGGCATTCGCCGCCCCATTGCATTGCATGCTTCGTCGAAGCTGTAACTGTAACATAAACAAACTTACCCGTGGCTAGGTACATCGGCGAATGGTTTTTATGTGGGCGAGCAGCTGCTCTCGAGGAAATCGATCAAGATCCCAAACCAAAGGTTTTTCACATCCCCAGAACAACATCCATCCATGGCTAGCTATAGCTCCTCCTAGATTGCAGAGAAGCCGGCCGGCGCATCGGGGCCGCCGCTAGCTGCTCATCGATCGAGCTTAATCAAATCGATCGATCAGTGTCCATCCACAGTAGTAGTACAAATTTAGCTCCTCTGGTGAAGCAAGTAAACTACGTACTTGAACTGAACAAGTACTGTAATTTAATTTTAGTGCTGGTGCGATCGCATCCTGATCTGTCTGTCAAACCAAACAATGCGAGGACGAGGACGAGGACGATGATGCGCCGTGCCTTGATCTTGTATCTGGCAGACAGACGTCCGGCCGGGACGGCAACGGCGCCGATCCCCGGCCGGCCGGTAGCTGCATCTGCATCTGCATGAAGGAGGCGTACGTTGCTGCCCTTAGCTTGCCCACGGAACAAGGAAAGGAAGGGTCCTCTCGGCACATGGCGCCAAACACACACAAGCAGCTAGCTCTCCTCGTGGTTTCCAGCTCGGCCCAATTAATAGGCCACATGAGCTGCTAACCACTTGATTACGAGCGATCGATCGATCGCCACTAGGTAATGTAATGTAATGGCACGGCGGCACAGGCCCCCAGGTAAATCCCTCTCCGGCCTCATCTCATCATCAGCTAGCTAGCTCATGCACGGGCATGGCATGGCTCCATTGTCTTCTCAGCTAGTGGGGGTAGTGTAGTGAGCAGCTAATTAAGCTAGGTGCTGCTGCTTGCCCCTGATTTCTGCCGATGAATCTGCCCCGGAAAGCGCGCGCGGCAAAAGCGGCTGCTCTCTGCTCCGATTTGAATTTAAAAAGGAGAGCCCCTCCATATTTCTGCAATGTGCAATCGGCAATCCTACGGAATGAGAAGGATCCATACCATGCTGCTATATCTCGAGATATAGTGATATACTATAGCATCTGGCTTTGTGCCACAACATCCACGCACTCTCTCTTCTCTTCTTTAGAGGGAAGGAAATCTGCTAGTTTACTTGGCCAGAGATTAATTAGGGAAGATCATGCATGTAGGCCATCGTTGGAGACTGGATTGACAGCGAGTCGGATCAAATAACCTAATCACGGCAGCGAGCGAGGAGCCGAGGAGCGTGATATGATATATATATATCTTTTCTTCTTTATATATATCTCGATCGATGCGACTGCGTCTTAGTGAAGAAATTAAGAATGGAAGGACAGTGAACCTAGGTGCACAACAGACAAAACATTGATGCTGGTTGCTGGAGGGAGATGAACTGCTACCACTACTAGGTTCTAGTACTGCATGCTAGTTTCAGATTTCAAATGGATGTGGAATGGAATGCTTGCCACCCTAGCAGTAGCAGATACGTAGTACTAGTATATGTCTGTGGTGGGTGCCTCCATATGCATGCATGTCTACTTTTATTAGTCAGTTGTTAATCTTAACCGGTCTGTTGATCAGTTAGTTAATCTTAATCATGGGTGTTGGGTGGTCGTCAGTGCTTGCTGCTGGTCGCTGCTGCTGCAAGTCTGCAACATGGACATGGACTGGCAGTTAACATCTGCACTCACACTGTCACACACATCTGCAGTGCAGTGCACAGCACAGCAGCACAGCTGCCATTGCACATTTGCACCTGGTCAGTGCTGTGCTGTGTGATGGGCGCAGGAATCTTAACTGAAGCAAGCGCGCTGGCTGGCTGGCTGGCTCATCACCAGATCGGACTTGAGAGCGTCAGACAGAGGTCTGTCTGAGAGACACAGCAACAACAGCGGCCATTGGCAAGGACGGACAGCACATCGCTGCGCATCAGCGCATCTACTGGAAAATCTGGTGGGCACTACGAGTACTCCTCCCTCCGTCCTACCGAAAAGGCAAGGCTGCCGCTGCCAAAACGCCATGCCTGTGATGCTGATGCTGATGCTGTGCTGGGCAAGATGTGATCGATCGATCGATCCAAGCGCAATCAAAAGTGGACGCAGCATCGTACGTACAAGCATAGCACTATTGATCGAGCAGCCGCCTGCCTGCACAGAGCCGCGCCGGCGCCGTAGCCCAAGCCCCAAGGGTGGTGGCTGTGTGTGTGTCTCTGGTGACTCTACTGTACCCGAGCTGAGCTACTGCCGCCAACGGACGCTATTATTGAGTTGTATGCACCGACCAATTCAACCCAAAAGTTTAAACTGATGGAGAAAGGTGGGCAATTCACTTATATTTCAACACTCCCCCTCACGTCGAGGCTCCGGCGAGAGATCTCAGCGACGGCCAAGCCTTAGACGTGGAATAGGAGTGAGTAACAATTCTTATTATTTTGGATGATTGCTCGCCGGAGACGGTGCCGTAGATCCACGTCAAGACGACGCAGTCCGCCTGCGCCCACGCCGGCCGCGCGGGGAACGCCTCGTCCTCAAGGACATGGCGAGTCAGGGCGTACTTGCCGAGGACGGTGAGGAACATCCCGCGCCACTTGGTGTAGGTGTTCGAGGCATGGTCGAGAATGACGGGGATGAGGACCTTGACGTTGACGACGGCGGTGGCCCGTGCCCAAATGGCTTCGTGGGCGGCCTCGTACTCGTCCAGCGCAACGGCACGGAGGTGCTCCTCCTCGGCGCGACATGCTTTCTCAGCACGGACCTCGGCTTCGCGGTCTTCGGCGGCCTTAGCCGTAGCGGCCGCGGCCGCAGCTGCAGCATCGTCGTCAGCCGCCATCATGACGAGATGGCGCGGGATGGAGCGCTCGTGGCCAGGCGATCAGCGGACGCGGCTACCTGGTGATCGGTCAGCGGCTACACCCGGTTAGATGAGGGGCAGGGCAGGCGATCGGATTGCCAGGGAAAGGACGGCGCGGCGAGTGGTATCAACGAGCGGCTCCGATCCGCTGCTTCCGCAACCCTAGACCACGCCGTCGCCGATCCGATCGCCGCTCCCGCCGCCGGCCCAGTCACCCGGAGCGCCGCTGATCCACTCGCCGCGCCGTCCTTTCCCTGGCAATCCGATCGCCTACCCTGCCCCTCATCTAACCGGGTGCAGCCGCTGACCGATCACCAGGTAGCTGCGTCCGCTGGTCGCCTGGCCACGAGCGCTCCATCCCGCGCCATCTCGTCGTGATGGCGGCCGACGACGATGCTGTAGCTGCGGCCGCGGCCGCTGCGGCTAAGGCCGCCAAAGACCACGAAGCCGAGGTCCGTGCTGAGAAAGCACGTCGCGCCGAGGAGGAGCGCCTCCGTGCTGTCGTGCTGGACGAGTACGAGGCCGCCCACGAAGCCATTTGGGCATAGGCCACCGCCGTCGTCAACGTCAAAGCCCTCATCCCCGTCATTCTCGACCATGCCTCGAACACCTACACCAAGTGGCGCGGGATGTTCCTACCGTCCTCGGCAAGTACGCCCTGACTCGCCATGTCCTTGAGGACGAGGCGTTCCCCGCGCGGCCGGCGTGGGCGCAGGCGGACTGCATCGTCTTGACGTGGATCTACGGCACCGTCTCCAGCGACTTGCAGCAGTCCCTCATGCTGCGGCAACGCCCTGCCCGCGAGGCATGGTGCTTCCTCGAGGACGAGTTCCTTGGGCAGAAGGAGTCCCGCGCCCTCCTGCTCGAGACACAGTTCCGCAACTTCCGTCAGGACGCCTTGACGATCACTGATTACTGTCGCCGCCTAGAGACGATGGCCGCGTCTCTCGCCGAGTTCAGCGATCCCATTGGAGACCGGCAGATGGCTAGCGCAATTAAAATAAAATAATTGTTGCTCGCTCCTATTCCACGTCTGAGGCTTGCTCTGGCGAGAGATCTCAGCGACGGCCAAGCCTCAGACGTGGAATAGGAGTGAGTAATAATTATTTTATTTTAATTGCGCTAAGTAGGATTCGAACTCGAGACCTCTGGCTCTGATACCATATTGAGTTGCATGCACCAACCAATTTAACCTAAAAGCTTAAACTGATAGGGAAAGATAGACAATTCACTTATATTCCAACGGCCATCACTGTCGCTCGCTACTCCTACTGGCGAAAGGGAGGCAAGAGACGGTAGGATCGAGGGTGAATTATTGAGTGAGAGAGGGAGGTCGTTGGATTGATGGATGCCATTGCCATGTCATATGTGGCTGGTAGTGGTTAGAGAGAGGACATGGCAGCACGACTGCTCCTCGCTCTCCAATCTCCATGCAGAGTGGAGTACTATGGCATGGGTGATCATCTTACTCCTTGGTAGTATCACCAACACCAAGCAGTGGTACTCTCTCGTTTAGCTCTATCTGTGTACTACCATCCATGATACTATGCATGGTCCATCACATGCGCTGCACATGAGAGGCTGGCGGCTGCTGCAAGAGCAGCAGCAGTTGTTATGGCATGGCGTTGGCATGCATAACCGTGACCGCAGCCGATCGATCGATCAGGTCGGATCAGATCTTGTGCGGCGACGTTTGTCGTGCATGCCATCGAGTTGCCCTGTTCATTTTCATTTCCCGCCGGCATGCCTGTCGCCATGCCAGCGTACCGGGACGTACCTGGAGGCACGCTGTAGGCGCACCACTCCAGCACCACATGCAAATGGAAGTGTGCTCATGCAGAGCCATGCCACCTCCTGAGAGGCTGAGAGCAAGTATAATAGAGAGCTGTAAGAAGGCTGAAGGTTGAGGCAGGAGGAGAAAGAAAGGAGGAGAGAAGATAAATTAACAGGTCATAAGCTTATAACCCACAACCGTCGTACTGAATCAAGAAAATCTGTAAAAGAAATAAGTGGATCATATATTTATAATAAAGAGCTAACCATTGTATAAATAAGTTAGAAAGATTAGTTTTTAAGGTTGTGGTGCTCTCATCTCTGGGACTCTCATCTCATGCATGACTTAGGGCCATGAATGTGGTCATGGCCGCAGGCAGCTGGCTGCATGTCTTGCAGGTAACCTTTGTTGCTGCCTACTATGACTAGTCCTACCTCATTCACCCTCATCACTCATCAAGTCATCAGTGATGCAGCCAGCTTTTCTTTTCCATGGACCATGGCACAAGGATGAGGAGGTGTTTAGATTGTTCATTTTGTAAAAAAATTTTTGCTCTGTTCGCTTGACCTAATAAGCGACTTATTTCGGCTTCTTTTCAGTTTTGGAACAGTATTTTCCTCTCAAAAGGAATCGGCTTTCAGCTTTCATTCCAGCTTCCAGCGAATAGAGACACTACAACGTGTTAACTTTTGCAATAAGTATCCAATCATGGCCCAATTAGACTCAAAAGATTCGTTTCATAACCAGAACGAAAAATCCTTGTTATGAGCGGCCATGGAGCTTATTCCCACACATTTTTTTTCGCGAACATGCCCAACCGGGCATGTGTTTCATTAAGTAGAGGATAGAGTTGCCAGTTAGTGACCCCCTTCCGAAGTAATCCTCACATTACCGCGGATTGGGGTAACTAACGGCAAAAAATTGAAAATTACAAAGTGTTTCGTCTAGATTACAAGATGGTTTTGCGACGCATTAGCAAGCACCAATGGCAGGAGTGAACGAACGTGGTGAAACCCAGCAAGTTACCAGAAATTGGCCTCATCAACGACGGGGGCGAGCAGCGCAAAGTGGCTCGTAGTGATCCCCTCAAAAGTTCTTCAGTTCCTCTCCTTCCAAAGTTGCCAACCGACCAGCAACGCCAAAGAATCGAAGCCCCACCTTGAAGCCTTGGGAACACTCTTCCGTGAGGTAGTTCACCAATCCCAAAAGGAGGGGGTGCCGGTCGGGAAAAGGTGAAGCTGGCCGATGCAACGCAGAGTGGAGCTCCAGACCTGCAAACTGAAAGGGCAGGAAAGCAGGAGGTGGTCGATCTCCTCATCAAACAGCCCGCAGAGAACGCAAGGCATTGGCTGCTTTTTGGTATTAGCCCCACTTACATGCATGCATGTGTACCATGTACTGCAAAAAGTATACATGCAAGTGGGCCTATGCAAAAAAAGCAGCCAATAGGAGTAAACTCCACGGCCGCTTATATATAAGGTGTTGCATTTTACATCTCGTAACATTTTGCGGAGCTGTCAAATTAGTTTCAGTTTTCATCAATATTTAATTTTCTATACATGTGTCCAAACATCGATGTGACAGAACTTTTGGTATTTGGTGGTGAATCTAAACAAGGCCTGAGTTTGTGTTCTTGATGCAAATGCACACACATATACTCCTGGAATCGGCACATAGCACAAGCTCTGCCTCTACCGTCTTAGGTGCAGAAAACTACACATTCACCGCCACTAGAGAGTACTCTACGTACAGATGAACAGAAGATTCATGTGGACATGACCAGGTAGTACTTGTGCCATGATCCTCCCTCCATGCACCGCCAGCCAGCCCAGAAGCACTGAAGCCGTGAGGCAGGCACAGCACGGAAACGTACGCGCTGCTTGCTTTACGTTGCGTCAGCGATCAGAGAGATTCATCAGAGCAGAGCATCTGCTGGCTGCTGCTGAGGGCCGGCACCTTCAAGCGCCTAGCGGGAAGCGCATGCAGGGGCAGGCAGCCAAGCAGGGCGCCAGGGCGGGCAGCCGGCACACGAAACAACGCAACACGACGCGACGGCAGCGGCAGGGGCAGTGCCATCATTCAAGAGGTTCGTTACCCTGGCTAGCATGGCAGGGAGCGGCAGGGCGGCAGTGGCTGGTGAATGTCCATGTCGATCGTGTCCGCCCACCAAGTAAACTCCAAACTCCAGGCGAGGCTTTTCAGTACTACTCTCACTAACTGCAAACAAAATTAGCAGAACATACTCTTGCATTGGTATACCCTAATCAATCAAGCACTCTAATCAACCAAGCACTCTCATTACATGTCTCTCCTGTCAAAGTGGTTGACCTAAAATATGTTTATGAAATATCCTTATTACAGTTTACTAGTTAGAGCATCTCCAAGAGTACCCAATATTTTCTTCCTAAAAATATAGTTTTTCCAACTCCTAAAACAAGTATTGGGATGAGATCATCTCCAACAATTTACAATAACTCACTCCTAGAACCATATTCCAATCATTTAATACCATTTTTATAAATAATTTCGTTTTCTTCCTGAGAATAAGCACATCCATGGTGCCCTGGTGCTCTTCGCCAAGCACAAGCTAGAAAATGGATAGTCGCCCGTCGCCATTCTCCTGGTACCTTTTCTACTTGTGCAGTTGTGCTCGCCGGCAACCCCGGCATGCTGCACCAGCTTCTTTCTTCAGCGGCCTCGATAGCGACCTGCACGGCCATGGGGACAGGACGGCACCGGCACGAAAGCGGACGACACGATACCATGGCTGCGGCAGCGACATGGCATGGGACAACGTGAGCCCCTGCGGCATGCAGACCCGCACGGCCGTGCGCCATGGCGATCCGCTCCTCGCTGAGCGGACCAAGCTGGAGGTGGGGGTTCGTCACCGCCGTCCGGGCCGTTTTTCCCGAGCACAACGACGAACGGGCAGGCGCCAACGAGCAGATCACCCACGAAACTCGCGATCAGGAGAGGATACGCGCGACCTTGGTTGCGTGGATATTTGCACGCGTCGCCTGGTTTTTTTCCAACTCCTAAAAGATCGGGAGGTGGTTTTGGGCACCGTTGGAGATGACTTTTTTACAGTTTTGCTAAAAATATATAGATTGGGAAAGAGTTTTGGGTACTCTTAGAGATGCTCTTAGAAGGAGCGTTTCAGTCCTCCAGCTAAATCTCGTAGTTGTTGTCCCCCACAACAGCTATATAAGTGTAATTATAGCCAGAGATAGCTACTACACTACAGCTAAGACAGTTTTTTTTTTTTTTTGCAAAAATTAGGGGAAAACATAGAACCTTCGCGTATAACAATTAGTGATCCATAGTCAATTCATTGGAGTATATAATAGACCATCATACATCAAAGCAATGTGAGCAAATGTAAAAATTGTCCGACTGCTCTGCCATGGTGTTAACATTCGGAGCCGGTGGTACTGCTTGGGGAAGAACCAAAGGAAGACTTGGAGTGGGGATCTTAGTGTCTGCAAAATGAAGTTCAAAGTTGCCAATGTGTAGTTCGTAGCCACATTCTCCGCCACTAGCCGCATCTTCCTTTGGGGTTTCATCTGCTCGTAGCCGCTCATCGACTTTGCCTTAGGGGAGAGGAAGAGGGCGCCACACCACCATCTCCGTCTATTGCCATCGCCATCGGGTTTCGAGGCTGTAGGGATCAAGCGCGCAGCCGCAGCTGCTGCCACCACCTCAAAGAGTAGTGGGAAAGAACAAAGAGAAGAGTAGCTATATGGTTCTAAGAGAAAAGGTTGGCTGCCATTTTGAGGCCTTGCCGTTCGTCCCTTTATAGGGCTAAGTCAAACCTAGTTGATGCAAAATGAACCTTTAATAGTTATTAGCACGGATCTTTAGTTAGCGGTTATCGCCAGCTATTACCTAACGCAAAATGAACCTTTACAAAGAGAAAGAGTTGCTTCTCCTAGTTGTGCCCTTCCTTGGTAGCTATCTCTAGCTATATTGGCAATTACAGCCGAAGATTTAGAACAATTGGTTAGAATGAATGGGCCTTGTCCATATGAGTATTTCAATAATTTTAAATGAATCTCAAAGATTTATCCCTAGCAAGTAGAGGATGGTGGAAAAATACCGTCCACAGGGCAAGAACAAAGAGAGTAATTAGTTTTACCACCGTAAAAAAAGAAGAATAAGACGAACCAAGTTGAGTTGACATGCTTCACTTCTGGAGAGCTTGGCAAGTTTTTAAGAACTTTCCAGGTTGTATGAACCATAAAGGGAAAAAATAAGACCGACAATATCATAACCGATACCAACACTAATGATGGGAATGGTAATTTACCTACTATACTTGCAATATCCCAACCTTTGTGTTGGCGGATTGATATGGTGATAATGTTCACATGCATGCTGAAAGAATCCCTATGTTTGATTTAAGTCCATGTCCAGGGTTGAGCAAGGTTGGTGAAAAGCCCTAGTTTCATTTTGTATAATTGAGAAAACTATTGGACTCCCAATGCTCTAAGTGTGTAGATGAGATAGGTTGGTCCAAGACCAACTGTAGAGCTAGATGGCAAAGGTGATGGCCAAATGATGGTGATCAAGTGCCCCAACTTAGAAAAGAAGAAAGAGGAAAATAAAAGGGCTCAAGGCAAAGCTATAAGACCTAAGGAGCATTTTGTTTTGACGATAAGACTCAGTTGAGTGTGATCACATTGAGGATAAATAGTCATACTATGAAGAGGAAAAATCATTAGTAATTGAGGTTATCGAGTGCCTCTAGGTCATGTGACTCATGCATATGCATTAGGATCTAGAGTGTGCTAACTAAACCTTGAAAATACTTTGAAAAATGCTAACACACGAGAGCAAGTGAGTGAAACACTTTAGTGTTGGTGCATGGAAGTAAGGGTGAAGAAAGGAGTTGAAAAGAAAAGGAAAATAAGCTCCGTATTTTGGGGTTGGGAGGTCCGAACCATGGTGGCAGGGTGCACAACCTAACCCTAGGCAGGTTGTGAGGTTGAGTAGCTCTGGACTCTGCTTGGCAGGTGCTCCAGACAACAACGTGCGAGTCCGGTTGCTGGTGCACAATAAGCTCGTGAAGCAGCTAGTGCTCTAGACGTAGGTGTTGAGCGTGGTTTAGACCAAGGACCACAAGACTAGTTGTGAGCACAGTTCACAGTTCATAGGCGAGTGAGGTTCGGCCGTTGGGCGTTTGTTCAGACGCTATCCGGACACAAATATCCTTTCTGAGTCTCTGGATAGCTCCAGAGAGGTGGGCGCATTGGTCCAGACGACGTGTTGTTCACTGACTGGAGGTGGTGTTCTAAGCATGAGAAAGAGTTGTTGGGCGCCAACTGCAATATTCAAATGGTCAGGGACACGTGACGGCCTCGCAACGGCGCTAGCAGATGTTCGGATGCACAGCGTATGGTCTAGATGGCTCGAGCAAGCGTAACCTGCGTCTGGTACCCCTTCATGGGTATAACGGCTAGTGGAGCTCTCGAGGATCTATAAATAGGTGTTGGTCGGTTATAGCTCACTCTCTTATACATTTTGATCATGGATACATCGTTATGAGATATAGCAAACCTCTTCAACTCATCACTCTTGCTTGATTGTGAATCCAAGTGAGTTGGGAGTGATCCAAGTGTTTGTTGGTTGTGTGATTGCATCCAGAGGCAGTTTTGATAGTGCTGATACGGTTTTCTTGTTACTCTCGGTGGTTGCCGCCACCTAGATGGCTTGAAGCAGTGGTGGAGCTTTAGCACGTATTGGTGATTGTTCGTGGCTGACTCCAATGGTGATTGTTAGGGGTTCTTGCGCCTGTTCCCAGGCGGTGAGCCAAAAGCGAGTTTAGTTGATTGCTCATGACTTGTGTACCCTCCTCTTGTGTTGGTTGTACGACACCTAGCTGTGGGTTAGGCACGTGATACCTATAAGCGTGTGAACCTCTAAAAATCCCTAGTTTGATTTTGGTAATTGATGAAACATAGTCACTAACCTAAGTTACTAAGTGTGTATCATAAGAAACGTTAGTGGGAGATGACATAGTGATCAAGTGAAGATCAAGTGATGGAATTGTGAAAGAAAAGGGACCAGAGCTAGGAAGGTAAAAAGAAAAGATAGCTCTTTGTTTTTGTGGTCAAGGCACTTAATAAGTGTGATCATATTGTTTTTGTGGTCAAGGCACTTAATAAGTGTGAACATATTTAGGATAGATGGCCGGACTATTAAGAGAGGAATTGTTTAGCAAACTCGGTCATCAAGTGCTCTAGGCCATGTAGATTCTTTACCGTAGAGATCTCTATGCCATCCATGGAAAACGAAGCCGTAACTGTTCTTGTTTCTTCATTAGGCATGGAATGGGTACTGGATACAATCTTAGCAAATTCCAAAAGAGAACTAGTGCTCCTACAATGAAGACAGAGATGAACAGAATGGCAAACTCATGGCCTCTTTGTCACCATCACCACGGGAACCATCAAACGGATAAGTGTCATGGCGGCACACGAAGCCAAAGCCGCCTTCATGTCAGGATTCTTACGTAGCAAACAGGGAGAAAATCTTTGCCCCTGAACACGCGCATCAAGAAGGCATGGAGCGAACCATCACTGAAACCGTGTGTGTGTGTGTGTGTGTTGGGGGTGGGGTTGGGGGTGGGGGAGGGGCGCTGATGGCTGACTTCACAAGCTTCAGATCATAGTGCTTCCCAGCCATCTGGCACATCTCCTTGGATCTGTCCACTAACTGCTAGCTTTATCTGAATACTGCCTGTCCTCTTGACATGCCAATAGACGATACATTGAAAAGGGGTGCTGTTACATGAACAGGGGCCACTTCAGGTGCTCTGCTACCTCAAAAGAATGGACTCTGCCACAACAAAACAAATGCAAAGATAAAGCCGATCCTAAGAACTCGCCTGTGACTGAGAACTGAGGAGGAAATGCGATACCCATGGATGCATGAGGAAATTGGGCGCCTACTTCAGTCGGTTCTGACTTCAGGTTATGCCATGCGTGGAAAAAGCCTGCCAATGCAATTACCAACACGCACTAAAATGTGCTGTCAAGCATAGCAGAGCAGCCAGTCTGATAACATACAGAATCTGTTTGTTTTGTTATTACGGTACCCTGTCCTTGCTACTCCTTTCTTATAAGAGTTATCTCAAGTAGTTACACATCACCGTCCATGATTTTTTCAGAAAAAAAGATGGCAAGAGCATTACTTTTCAACTTAGATGGGAAATCAATATTAAACACAATAAAGATTGGGGCAAATTGAAGAGGCCAGCACACACACTACACATGTCCCAAACTCCCAATCAACCATCAGGGTACTCCCATTCGAGAAGGCACCAAACAAAAAGACAGACAAATTACAATTAAACAAGCATCCTTCTCCTTAGGTCGAAGTCTTCTTTTACTTTGGCCACTTGTGCTGTGAAGAAGTGGTTCTAAAAAAAATTCTCCAATCCCGCTCTTTCCAGAGGCTCCACATGATATAAATTGTCAAGCCATTGAAACACCAGTATCACTTTTTTCTAACCTTTTATGGCATTGCTTCCCACCAAGAGCCATATGTAATATGTTGGATCAAAACCGTGTCCAAGTGTTCTCAAACCAATGCCTGACGCCAAACAAGCTCCACAAAAAGGCAGTAGAGGCACAGGTGTAGGTTGGTTCCAAGTGGTCCATTGCACAAAACACAACAGTCATGGTGAGGCCATCCCCTTTAAGCCAATATCCGCCATGAGCATTTTGCTCCCTACGAGTGTCCAAACGAACAACTTATACTTGTTTTCTATATGAGGTTTCCAAATTGGTGAGTTTGGACAGTAAAGAGCAAGGTTTTTGTGCCAAGCGCAAGGGAGTCACACACAGAGAGGAAAGCTTGAAATATCGCTGTAACTGGTGTCACAGTTTGTTTAACACTATGTTTGCACCCGAATCTGTGCTGGCTGGCGAAACCGGCCTGGCCGGGTTTGTGACGTGGCTTGGCCGGGTTTGGCCCCTACGCCGACTTTTGGCAGGCTGCCACGTGGCGCCCCGAGAGGCCCCGTGAAAAACGGTTTGGCCAGGTTTGGCAGAGTCCGAGCCGATTAATAGATCTAATCGGTTTTTGGTAGTTTTTGGACGTGGAAAACTTGGAGACTTGCCTAGATACGTGTTTTCTACTGGGATAAGACCACCCCCCTCTATATATATGAGAGGATCATGGCCGATTGAGATCTTAACCATCCAATCATCAAAACACATCTACTAAGTAGATTCTCGCGGTGGTTCATCTCTATCCTGCTGTTCGGCTCGACTCTCCGCGAGTTTAGTCGGCGTTCTAGGTGATATCCGCGATCCCTAGGGCAACCTCTACGTGCATCTCTCCGACGGATCTTTTCGAGGGGTGTTCGGGAGTTTCCGGCGAAGGACGGGCGCTACATCGACCACCAAACTTCCTCTGCTGCTGAAGATGGTCGTCCCGACGACCAGAAGACCGAAGCCCTAACTTCCTCGGCGAACCCGAGAAAACCGGCCCAGCCGACTATCAAAGTCGGCCAGGCCGGGTAGGCGGCTCGGCCGGGTTCTGAAACTGGCCAGGCCGGGTTTCGCGGGTGTGCTGCTCCGTGCTGTTTCGTTTCGTACGCGACTGTGCGATCTAGCACCTTGCTGTGTGTTGTCCCGTTTCGGCGTCAACACACTTTTTGGCGACTCCGCTGGGAAAGAAAGCTCAATCTCAGATCCAATCTTCTAGCGGCATGGCGGCCGACGACGGAAAGAAGACCGACAAGAACGTCAATGAAGACAACGTCGTCCGCCCCAAGACTATCGACGAGCTCCCTGAGGAGCTGCGGAAAAAGCTGGAGGCCAAGCTTGCTGCCGATGCCCAAGCCTTCCTCGATAGCTGTACTAAGGACCGGCGCAACAAGGTCACCCAAGTCTCCGAGCCTAACTTCGGCGACTCGTCTTCTTCATCCGGCGGAGGAGGCAGGAAGACCAAAGCGGAGAACTCAAGGCAAAGGTGAATGATGATGAAATCCCCTCCACTACTACCCATGATGGTCTTGCATATTTAGTTGAAGATATGGGTAAGCAAATTAAAATTTCTATTGATGCATCCGAAGCTAAAATCGGCAAGCGCATATATAAAATTGAGGAAAAGTTAGTTGGTTTTTTAGATCCTGATAATCAACCTGAATTTGGTATGCCTTTCGATTTTTATGAAAATCAACCTGATTTTGCTATAGCTAGCCAACTTCAATCGGGTCCTTCGGCGCATGAAACTGATAGAACCGATCGCGGCATGGCTAGCTCTTCAGCTAGGCAGGTGAATCCGACTAGACCATCGGCGGGTCGTAACACTGTTTTACCTAATCCCCCACCGTCACCTAGTCAGATTTCAGTGGCTAATAATGCGGTCACCGATTCCTCCAAGACCGATGTAGACGCTATCATAAATCGGTTCAAAGCTGAGGTGACTAAATCCATTGAGAGGAATCTGGGGATAACCATTAAGCCTATTCAGAGCTCATACCAAAAACCATATCCTTCCACCTATGATGTTTTGCGGGCACTGATTGGGTGGAAGATGCCTGATTTCCAGAGATTTAATGGTGATGATAGTAAAACCATTATGGAGCATATTGGTATGTATCTGGCTCAGTTAGGAGAAGGTAGTGCTCATGATTATATGAAAATTAGATGTTTTCCTTTATCTTTGTCTGGTACAGCATTTGCATGGTTTTCCTCATTGCCACCATATTCAATTAGTACTTGGAATGATTTGGAGGAAAAATTTCATAACTATTTCTTTACTGGTGTTCAAGAAACTAAACTGTCACATCTCACATCGGTTCGTCAAGGGCGTGATTCCGTACTTGATTATGCTAAACGTTTTAGGGACGTTAAGAACCGATGCTTTAATTTGAATATTTCTGATAGAGATTTGGCAGATTTATTTCTTAACGGTATGAACTCTAATATTAGAGAGAAATTGGAGCACTATGAATTCTATAGCATTAATCAAGTATTGCAAAAGGCTATTGCTGTAGAATCTCGTTTAGCAAGTGAATCCAAGAAATCTTATCGGACCCATGTGTTGGAATGCTCTGACAACGAGGACGATGAGAATTTGGAGTGTAACTCTGCTGAATTTGTTTGGTCTCCAAATAAAAAAGGAATTTCTTGCCCATCTCTGAAACCGATTTCTAAAAATCGGCAGGATGAAATTAAATTTACTTTTGATGTTTCTAAATGTGATCGGATCTTTGATGAATTGCTTAGAACTGGTAACATTAGAATTACTCATACCTTGCCGTCTAGTGAAGAATTAAAAAAACGGGCGTATTGCAAATTTCATAATTCTTCTAGTCATGCTACTAATGATTGCAACTATTTTCGTTGACGGATACAATCGGCCCTCAACGAAGGACGATTGAACTTAGCTGAGATGATGGTTGACAAAGTGCCTTTTCCGATGAATGTCATCGAGAAAGGGGAGCCCGCTATTTTGATTCGTCCAGAGCAAGCCGACACCACGCAAGGCAAGAACGTGATTATCGGCGAACCACGGGAGGCACCGAAACAAGTTTCGGGGCGTCAAGTGGTGCTTGAGAAGGACGAAGACGGCAAGACCAAATTGAAGATCTCTGCAGGGTCATCGCAGTACTTATCTCGGCAGCGGTGCTGGGAGGCCACGACGGCACAGCAGAGGCCAGCCAGGCCGGTTCCAGGAACCGGCCCAGCCGGCTACAGAAGCCGGCCAGGCCGGTTCTGGCCGGGTACAGTAGCCGGCTCGGCCGGTTTTGTCGGGGGTGGCGGTTCTTCTTCCTCTGCTGCTCCCAGGACTGCCAGCGCTGGTGGTGCCCACGTGATGAGGACGTTCGTCCCAAAGCGTCCAGAAATTAGCACTTGGAAGACGAACACAAGTTCAAACAAGGGAAAGTTCATTCCAAAGAAGCTTTGCACGTTTGACCGCCTCATGGAAAAGTACCGGTAAGAAAAGGCCGATTCACAGAATCGGCCCATAAAAAAAGAGAGGCTACACCGCCAAAGCGAGATGAGCAACCAAAGAAGATAACGGTGGCTCCGGCAGCGTCTCCGGCGCAGGAGGTTGCTCGCCCTCGCGTCTCTCATTGGGTTCCCCCACCTCCACCTCAGCCGCATTGGGGCCCCAACGGGGTGTTCGTGCCGTATCCCTTCCTCATGCAGCAGCAGCCGATGGACGGAGCGTCTTCATCATCGGTGTTTAGCCGATTGGGCTACGGTCAATCGGGCTACGGCGGCCAAGGGGCGTCGCTCCCGCCGCCGCCAGCGAGGTTGGTGATTGGTGATGGAAGAGAGAAGGCTCCACCGCGACAAGTCCATGTGCCTAAGAGGGTCGTGGAGTCTCCCATTGTTCCTATTGCTCCTATTGCACCGCCGCCGAAGGAGGCACCTTCGGCAACAATTCTTATCGGCTCTCAAGAGGTGCCTATCGTTGACAACGACGAGCCGATGAGAATTGAGGAGCCATCATCCACCGCTCCGGAGGTCGCCGCTAAGGTTGTGGAGAAGAAGCCGATTGATCCAAAATATTTGCAACCGAAGTGGTGCCCGCCGGGATTGACCAAGACGCAGCGGCGGAAGTTACAGTGAGCGCGCCAAACTCAGCAAAAGCGGGAGAAGTTGGAAAAAATGAGAGAGGAGATCTTCAATGCTGCACACTCAATTTTTTCGCAAACTCAAAAAGGAAGTGATCCGGCGTGCTTCGCAAAATCTGCAGAGAAGGTTGCTGGGCAGAGAGATCTGCCAGAAGCGAAGTCTGCACAGGTCGCAGAAACCGGCCAGGCCGGATCAGAGCCGGCCCAACCGGGTTTCCCAGGAACCGGCCAGGCCGGGTTTTGCGGCTTCGTCTCCCGCCGCCGCCGCCGACGCCGGTTCACTGGAATCGGCTGTCATTGCTGTTTCTTCTGTTGTTGCAGGTTCTGGTGACGCAGAAGATGAGGAGATGGTCGATTATGAGCCGACGCCGCCGCGCGCCGAACTTAGTGTCGTTTACCTGTCTTTCGATTACTATGTAATCGATGAAGATGAAGGTTCGGCGACGGCTCAGTTTTGCTTCACCGCCGAGGATGCCGTCTTCAAGAAGCCGGAGGATTCTGTCAACCACCTTCGGCCGCTCCATATCAAGGGGCATATCAACGGCACGCCGGTTCATCATATGTTGGTGGATAGCGGCGCGATTGTCAATCTAATGCCGCATTCGCTCTACAAGAAGCTCGGCGGCACGGAGGGGGAGCTAGTGAAGACCAACATGACGATCACCGGAGTTGGAGGCGGCGAGCCAATTCCAGCTTTGGGTGTAGTGACGATGGAGTTGACCGTCGGCAGCAAAACGTTGGCAACCGCATTCTTTGTCGCCGAGGTAAAAGGTAGCTATAATCTCATCCTTGGTCGCGATTGGATTCATGCCAATCGTTGCGTTCCATCCAGTTTGTACCAGACTTTAATTCAATGGGTGGGGGATCAAGTTGGGTTATTCATGCTGATTCATCGGCCTCCATTGCTACGGCCGATGCTCCTTCGCTCGGGGGGCACGATGGTATTGCTTGCTTATCTGCTCATGACTTGTCTGGCGTTGAGTTTATTAGCATCACTAAGGAAGGATTTGTGCCTGTGTCATTGAAGCCGATTGATAATCGGCTCAATATCATCATGTAATTAATTTTTTGCAATGGATGCTAATGTTGAATGGTTGAAACATCGTGTGTATTAATATCGGGCTTCTATGACCGATGTCTGTGAAACAATTGATGATTTTGATGAGCTCAATAAGTTGGGCCAAGGTTTCACGTTGGCCGACCCATTGGAAGAAGTTGACATTGGGGATGGTTCTACACCAAGGCCGACGTTCATTAATAAAAATTTGAAAGCCGATTATAAAGTTGAATTAATCGCGCTTTTAAAAGAATATGCTGATTGTTCTGCATGGAGCTATAATGAGATGCCCGGATTGAGCCGAGAGCTTGTTGAGCATCGGCTTCCCATTAAGCCTGGATTCCGGCCTCATAAGCAACGTCCTCACTTCTTTCATGCTAAAATTTACGACCGCATTAAAGAAAAAATTAATCGGTTGTTAGAAGCAGGATTTATTCGCCCATGCAGGTATACGGAGTGGATCTCTAATATTGTGCCCGTTGAAAAGAAAGGATCGGGCAAGATTAGAGTTTGCATTGATTTTAGAGATTTGAATAGAGCCACTCCAAAATATGAATATCCTATGCCTATTGCCGATATGCTTATTAATGATGTTTCAGGACATAAAATTCTTAACTTTCTTAATGGTAAAGCTGGTTACAATCAAATATTTATGGCCGAAGAGGACACGTCTAAAATGGCCTTTGTTTGTCCTGGGTTTGTTGGATTATTTGAGTGGATTGTCATGACATTTGAATTAAAAAATACCGGTGCTACCTATCAACGTGCTATGAACTTAATCTTTCATGATTTAATTGGCGTGGTCATGGAAGTATATATTGATGATATTGTGATCAAATCGGGTGCCAATAATTCTCACTTGGTCGATTTGCGTCTTACTTTTAAGAGGATGCGCCGGTATGGTTTAAAGATGAATCCGCTTAAATGTGCTTTTGGTGTATCGACGGGCAAGTTCTTGGGATTTATTATTCATGAGAAGGGCATAGAAGTTGATCCCAAGAGAATAGAGAGTATCAAGCAAGTTCAGGCGCCTACATGTAAAAAAGACTTACAAAAGTTTCTAGAAAAGGTGAACTACTTGAGAAGATTTATTGCTAACTTGTCCGGAAAAGTTATTCCTTTCACCCCCATATTGAGATTGAAAGATGAAAGTGAGTTTGCTTGGGGGGCAAAGCAACAAGTGGCATTTGAGAAGATCAAGGAATACTTGTCGAAGCCACCGGTTCTTCGTGCTCCAAGGAGAGGAGTTCCTTTTAAATTATATATTGCTACCGAAGAAAAAATAATTGGTGCGGTTTTGACTCAAGAGGATGATGGCAAGGAGTATGTTATTGCTTATATTGGTCGTCGTCTTCTTGATCCCGAGACAAGGTATGCCCATATTGAAAAATTATGCTTATCATTATACTTTGCTTGTACTAAGATGAGACATTACTTGTTAGCTAGTACATGCATTGTTGCTTGCCAGGCCGATGTAATTAAACATATGTTATATCGGCCAATCCTTAGTGGAAGGATCGGTAAATGGGCATATGCATTGGTTGAATATGACTTGACTTTTGAGCCTTTGAGAGCCATGAAAGGTCAAGTTCTTGCTGATTTTATTGTTGAGCATGCAATTGATTTAGGAGATGAGATCAATTACATAACTTTTACTCCATGAAAACTTTATTTTGATGGATCGGTTTGCAAATAAGGCCAAGGTGTTGGTATTGTTATTATTTCAGCACATGGTGCTGAGATGGATGTGTCAAACCAATTAGAAAATTATTGCAATAATAATCAATCCGAATATTTAGCTCTTTATTGCGGCTTGGAGATGTTGAATTCCATGGGAGTAAAACATGTTGAGGCTTATGGTGATTCTTTATTAGTGGTGCAACAAGTTTCTGGTGAATGCCAATGTTTACGGGAATCACTTAATGCTCATCTTGATACTTGTCTTGATTTAATTGCATCTTTTGCCGAATTTAAAATTCGGCACATACCGAGACATGAAAATTCAAGAGCCAACATGTTAGCTCAGCGAGTATCAGGCTTTGACGTCGGTGGGCGTAAAGATTTCAAGCCGGTGCAAAGCATCTTTTCTGGTTTCTGTGCAGGCACGTGGAAACCGGCCCAGCCGGGTCTAGGAGCCGGCCAGGCCAGCTCTGGACCAAACCCGGCCAAGCCGGGTACAGAAGGCGGCCAGGCCGGTTCTGGCCAGGATCCAACCAAGCCGGGTGTTGAAGCCGGCTCGGCCGGATATTGCGGCTTTGATCCAAATCGGCCAGAATTGTGCCAAGTTGATGGGTAGGCCGATTTGGAGGATTGGAGGACTCCCTTATTAAATTTTCTGCGAGATCCCAGCACTAAAGCCGATAAATGTATTCGGCGGATTGCGTTTAAGTTCACTTTGCATAATGATGAGCTTTATCGGAGGACCGCCGATGATTTGTTGCTCAAGTGCTTGGGACCTGATGAAGCTAAAGTGGCTATGGGGGAAGTCCATGAAGGTGTTTGTGGTACGCATCAATCGGCCCTTAAGATGAAATGGCTTTTGAGAAGGGCTGGTTTTTATTGGCCTACTATGATAGCCGACTGTTTTCGCTACTACAAAGGATGTGAGGAGTGCCAACAGTTTGGTAATATTCAGTTAGTGCCTGCTGCAATGCTTCATCCTATAATCAAGCCGTGGCCTTTTCGTGGTTGGGGACTAGACTTCATTGGCCAAATTCATCCCCCTTCGTCAAAGGGTCATTGCTTCATGTTGGTGGCCACAGATTATTTTACTAAGTGGACCGAAGCGGTGCCTTTGAAGAATATGACACATAAGGAGGTGATTGAGTTTGTGACTGAGCATATTATTCATAGATTCGGCATTCCTCAGACTTTCTCTACAGATCAGGGGAAATCTTTCATATCAAGAGAGGTGCGAGAGTTTGCCGAATCATATAAGATTAAGTTGCTCAATTCATCTCCATACTATGCTCAAGTCAATGGCCAGGCTGAGTCTAGTAACAAGACCTTGATTAAGCTTATCAAGATGAAGATAGAGGATAATCCAAGAAGGTGGCACGAGGTATTATCAGAGGCTCTGTGGGCTCATCGTATATCTCGTCATGGTGCTACAAAAGTTACTCCTTTTGAGCTAGTGTATGGACAAGAGGCTGTGTTACCCGTCGAGGTGAATTTAAATGCATGTCGGCTCGCTAAGCAAAATGACTTATCTGCCGTTATGTATCATGATTTGATGATGGATAATATTGACGAGGTGACTGACAAAAGATTAGCAGCTCTAAAGGAGATGGGAAAGGAAAAGGTCCGAGTTACTAGAGCTTATAACAAGAAAGTGAAGATCAAGTCGTTCCAAGTTGGGGAATTGGTGTGGAAGACTATACTACCAATTGGAACAAAGAGCAATAAGTTCGGCAAGTGGTCGTCTAGTTGAGAAGGTCCTTACAAAGTGATCAAGATGATATTCGAAAATTCATATATGCTAGAGACGTTGCAAGGTGATCGTCTCCCAAGGGCAATTAACGGGAGGTATTTGAAAAAATACTTTCAAGTGTTTGGCAAGAAGCCTAAAAGCTCTCCAAGCAATGGCCGATACATGTATCGCCCTTAGAACAAATATGGCCGATGTATGCATCGCCCTTAGTCACTAAATAGCCGTTGGACTAAGTATCATTGCTGCTTAGTTATTTGTTTTCAGGTTCATATGCAGAGAATTCGCCTGAAAACAGGGGGCATATGTTTACACCCGAATCTGTGCTGGCTGGCGAAACTGGTCTGGCCGGGTTTGGCCCCTGCACCGACTTTTGGCAGGCTGCCACGTGGCGCCCCGAGAGGCCCCGTAAAACCCGGCTTGGCCGGGTTTGGCAGAGTCCGAGCCGATTAATAGATCTAATCTGTTTTTGGTAGTTTTTGATGTGGGAAACTTGGAGACTTGCCTAGATACGTGTTTCCTCTGGGATAAGACCACCCCCCTCTATATATATGAGAGGATCATGGCCGATTGAGATCTTAACCATCCAATCGTCAAAACACATCTACCAAGTAGATTCTCGCGGTGGTTCATCTCTATCCTGCTGTTCGGCTCGACTCTCCGCGAGTTTAGTTGGCGTTCTAGGTGATCTCCGCGATCCCTAGGGCAACCTCTACGTGCATCTCTCCGACGGATCTTTCCGAGGGGTGTTCGGGAGTTTTCGGCGAAGGACGGGCGCTACATCGACCACCAAACGTCCTCTGCTGCTGAAGACGGTCGTCCCGACGACCAGAAGACCGAAGCCCTAGCTTCCTCGGCGAACCCGAGGAAACCGGCCCAGCCGACTATCAAAGTCGGCCAGGCCGGGTAGGCGGCTCGGCCGGGTTCTGAAACCGGCCAGGCCGGGTTTCGCGGGTGTGCTGCTCCGTGCTGTTTCGTTTCGTACGCGACTGTGCGATCTAGCACCTTGCTGTGTGTTGTCGCGTCAACACACTTGCTTGTTCCCTGGTGAATAGTCGAGATAGTCAAATTCTTTTTAGCCTTGTTCTATTATGCAGCCGGCCTACTGAAGAGGAATAACAATGCTAAGAAGAATTGGCTATACCCATGGCCTGCCTGAATGGATTGAACTTGAACTGTTCATTTGCTGCAGGAATAAGGAAAAGCTCACACCTTCCAAATAAGACCTAGGAATGGTAGTTATTATTATTGCACCTGTTATTACATGACCAGTTACAGATATGTTCGTTCAGTGTAAGATATCAGACTAGCTACGGGTTCAAGTCATTTCCTTTTGGTGGTAAAATATCAGACGAGCTAGGTATGACAGATTAACACAACTGGAATAAAAAATGCTGAAGGTGGAACAATTAGTGTAAAGTTGTCACAGGAGGAGCTGCACATCACTCAGCTCGGTTATTCCTCTTCAGTAGCTTAGTAATGGTTGAGTTAGACGTGTCTCGTTCACCATGGGGCATTTTTCGTCGTGAATTCAACGTCTTCCCTTTAGTAGGTTTGGTATCAACGCGATTCGATGCATAAGCTTCTCCCATCCTCTTTCTACACTCTTTGCTTGCAGTCTCATGATCAACCACTGTAAAACCATAACCGATGCAAAACATAAACTAATTATCAGTATCCATAAAGACGGAGAAGCCTTCTTTACCATAGCGCCCTTCATTTTTACCTGGTTTTGGGTAGTCTTTGCCAATAATACAATTGGCTTTCTTCTGGATGCTAATGGGAGCAGTCCAAGGCTCGTAAATGTACTCCCTTGGCATGTCTAAATTAGGAGAAAGTAGAATTGTGAAAAATAATATAGGTCAGTCTCCATCTGAAAGCACAAACAATGCTGACTTCTGGCTTCAGAAGAATATTTATATTTTCGCTGAAATGTTGTTCCAGAAGTACCTTTCAGCACTGGGATGAAATGCCTAATGTAGTTCCCGTTAGGATCATACTTCTTCCCGAATGTAATAGGGGAGTAAATTCTGTGGTACTGTTTTGAAAAACGCACTCGAAATGTAAGCTAACTATTAGTATGAACAAAAATGTCAATAAAGGATGGGCATTATCAGTAACCTGATAGAAGAAGGATGAGCAAGAGAGCCACAGCCAATTGCCGTTGTTAATGGCCCAGTCAGAATCTATCAGTAGCCTTTCAAAGACATCACGTCCTTTTTCCCAGTGGATAAACTTTATAAAAAATAGGTTCCGAGTTAGCATAGGCAATGTAAGGTAGTTTGGAATCAGGCTTTAGAAATTTCTTCAGATGCATAGTGTCAATTGTCCACAATAAAAAAAATGTCCCAGAGAACGTTAGGTAAGTAAATCTTCATATTCTACTAGCACAATATTGACCCCACTAAATAGCTCATCAAAAAAGTCCAATAGCCCTATTTTCCGATGAAGAGAATCATCTAGCAAAACAAACAGCTATTTGGTTACCTTCTTGCTTAACTAGAACTCAAAAGTTGCCAAAAGAGCAAAATTTACAATTACAAACATCCATCTTCTGTAAAGGAGATTTCAATGTAATTAATTCCCAACAGAGTTCTTATTCGATGCAAGCTTTACAGATCACAGAACATACCATATCACCACGTGTCAAGAAACAAGCAACAGAATGGCGTGCAAGGTGATGCATCCAGCCCCACTTCCTCAGCTGAAGCGAAGACAAACACACAAAAAGAAAGCTATCAGATACTGTTAATAGTGATACAAATAAAGGAACAGAAAGATAGAACAAGAAAAAAAAAGCAAGGTGAGATTCTCTGGTAGATATTCATTTGAGAAAACCTGAATCATGATAGCATCGATCCACGGATATCCTGTCTGGCCATCTCTCCATGCAACAAATAGCTCCTCGTTCTCGCTCCATGGAATCTAAACAAAATGGGGTTTGGATTACATCTATGCTCATGAAAAGTGGATCACTGTAAAGGAGAATGGTTCGGATCAAACGGAGTCACCTGCTTGCATATTTTGTTCCCTTTCATTCTATCAAAATTAGGTGTTCCATAAGACACTGTGTAGAAGAAGTCTCGCCACAGCAACTGTTACAAAAACATGAGACATGCACTCAGAACCGAAGTAAAGAAGCCGTGTAGCCAGATTGTTCCTTCATGTCCAACAAATGAAGCTACAAATCACCTGTCCTGTCAATGAAACAGGTGGTTTTGTATGGTTTCGGACGCTCCTGTACACATTCTGAATGCAGTGGTAAAAATATCTGGAAGACAGGCACCCAAACTGCATCATGACAGCATGACAATCCGTTTTTAACACTTCATAATCTAAATAAATTGTAGGGAAGAGACAACTAGCTGCATTGAGTTATTGGCAAACATACCTTCAGATACGGTGACAAGACAGTTGTTGAAGGTTTCAGAAAGGCAGAGGGGTCACCCTTTGGTTTCTCAAATTTGGCAACCCATTCCTAATCAAAACGAAATAAAAGAATCGGTCATCACTTTCAGATCACCTGTGGAAACAGCAAATAATAAAAACTTGATGGATTTCAGGATATTGCTATTCCGGAAGCAACAACCTCATTTTGAAGCGATTCTTTCATTCTCCTCAGAGCTTCTGTCTCTCCACCACGGAATGGTGGAATCTCCTCCTGCGAATGGCCGTCCAGCAGTTCAGAGAAACCGGTCCATCCAGGCTTCCAGTAGTAACTAAAATACTAGTTCTTTGGTCCAGTTGTGAATTGTGATTTCACACTTACCTGGCTGATATCACCATACCCAAGCTCCTCCACTGTAGGTACGGGCAACAGCTCGTATTCCCCTGTGTCTCCAAGCGGTGGGAGCTCGGAGTATTCCTCCATGGCAGGATGTGGTGGCTCCCCAGCAATGGACACAAAGGATTGATATGTTAAAGGCGGCCGACCACCGTTCTGCACATTGGCAAAACCAGAATCAGTTAAGCACATTTGGTTGTGAGTATATTGAGTCGTGAAGAATACTACTAGTATAATAAGCATTCGAGTTTCAAACACCTTCTTTAGGATTTCTTCTAGGTCGAAGAGGGTGTGGCTGACAGGTGTGAACACCTCGATCCCGGACGCCAATGCAAAATCCTAAAAGTACCAAAATCTTGGTCAGGAAACATCACCCAAGAAAGATACGGCAAGTGGATAAAAGTGATCAGCAGCCTCACCGTGACCTTCTTAGCGCGGGCCAGCGCGTACGGCTCGGTATCGGACTCGAAGCACAGCTTGCCGATGTTCCACTGAACGCAAATGAACGATGATCTCGTCATTGAAATTGCAAAGAGAGAGAAAAAAAGATACTAGTAGTAAGCTTTGCCTCCAGGGCGGCAGAGATGGACGGATGCTTACGTCCTTTAAGGCGGCGCAGACAGCGTCGGCGACGTCGTCGCGTGCGCGGAGGAGGAGGAGGCGGGACCCAAGGCGGCGGAGCCGAGCGTCGAGGTCGCTGAGGCTCTCGAGGAGGAAGCGGATGCGGGCGAGCCCGGCGCGCGCGGAGCCCGGGGACGCCGCGGCGGGGTCCGGGCGGAGGTAGCGCGGGTCGAGCACGAACACCGGGTACAGCCGCGCGGAGGCGGTGCCGGCTCCGTGCCGGCGGGCCGCGTCCAGCGCCGGGTTGTCGTGCACGCGCAGGCCCTTCCGGAACCACACCATCGCCGCCGTGGCGGCGGTTGCGGCCTCCATCGCGGGGTGCGGAGGATTGGGGGATTTTTGCCGGCGCCGGAGTTGGGAGTTGGGAAATTGGGAAGAGATGGTGCGGGCCGTTGATGCGGGATTGGACGGCGGAGGTTTGAACAGGGAAGCGGTAACCGTAGCGAGTGGCGCGGGAAGTGGCCACGTCGGTTTCGTATTGGCCGTTCTTGTCGGGCCACACGGGATCCGGTGCGGATTGTCAGATGTGGATAAGAAGATGCGGAGGGGACTTTGGGAGCAGAGTTCCCCGCGTGGAACCCGGCGATTTCCCTGGGCTAATCTGCCCCGTGCCAGTCTTTCCCCGCCGCAAATCTTCGTGCTCTTTGGCAGCCGACCAACCCGTGGATCGCAGCCCACTTCCCCGTGCATCACCTCGCGTCGCGAGTCGCGACCGCTCGCGCACGCACTCTTCCTCCGCTCGCGTAGGAGCTTCAAGTCGCGAGGCCGCCCCGGTATCCGGCCGCCGCCGCCGCCGTCGAGCCGCATCCCATCGCCGTCGTCGCCCTGCATCCCATCGCCGCCACCTCGGCATCCCGTAGCCGCCGCCCTGGGACTGCCGCCGCCACCTCGACGCCCAGCTGCCTGAGCCTGATCCAGTGCCGCCGCCACCTGCCAGCCTGAGCGTCCTGGCCGCTTGCCTCGTCAAAAGATCCAATGCGTGCCTACGCCATCCTTGCTCGTCCTTCCTTGCATTGCGCGGGAATGGATTCTCACTCTTATCGGCTAGCTTTCCTTGGAACGTCAACCATAGTCATAGATGCGTCATTTTATTTTTATTTTTGCCTCCCTTTGCGTTAAAACTACGTTGAATCATGGTATGCAGGGAACCGTTGAGGTCACCATACATGTACTTGAATGATTAGCGCTATTTGGTCTTGCTCATTCCGTGCTGGATCGATCGCATTGGTTTTTTCTGATTTCAGTGAGAAATTCAGAATTTGGTCTCTGAACATTCTGTTGTCAGTACAATGTATATTCAGGCATGTTGATTCAACTAGAAAAATCTGAGGACAGATTCAAGCTGTGTGATATATTAAATGATTTATTATTCTAAAACCTGAAAGCTAATTCCGTGGCTTCATTAATCATGAATGTGTGGATTACGGGTACTGCAAGTCGGTAAATTCCAGGACAGATCTAGGTAACTGCAACACCTTGACACAATTCATGCATTCTACTTTTCTTTTATGAAGGATCAATTCGTGTATTCTAGTTGAGAACTCAATCTTACATTTACAATCAATAATTCAATATATGATCTTCCCACTTCTGTAGTTGTGGAGTCCACTGACAGAAAGATCTCAGTTGCTTCAGCATTATATTTGCTGATCATCAGGAAGGTGCCATTGCTGTTTCCTCACCCACTAGACTCTCTACTGTCTTGCCTACCGCATCTGTTGTTGCTTGCTCTTCTTGTGTGCTTGGGAATACAATAAAAAAAAAATCTGGTGCATTTACATTTATGATTCATTAGGTTGATGTCTTCCAGTCGTAGCAGCCAATTCCTTTGTCTCATTAATAAGTAAACTCTAGCTGAGGGAAAGCTTTATATTTTGAGTCTGCCAGTTTGGACTGGCATCACTCTGTTCGGTTCACTAAATTGTACGGCTGCCTGACTGATTGTTCTAAAAGAAAAATACTGCTGAATGGTTGCCTAATACTGGCTGGTAAGTTCAAGAGCAACGGAGCCAAATATCACCTTTCTGGTAATCTAATGTGCTAGTAGCTTCATGTGTGCCTGTGCAAGACATTTTGCTGTTAATTAAGTAATCTTGAATGACATGTGTTGTTAACTGAGTGATCCTTCTGTCCTAAAAAAAAAAGAAAATGCATACATGCCTGGACGAGTAGCTTAGCTAGATCCTTTTGTTTGTCAAGTCGCTTGCTGTAACTCTTGTAAACAAGTCATAGAGTTCACACCGGATCTTTATCCTGTTCCGTCAATCTCTCGCCAACTCTGGCAGTCCTTGTTATGCTGCTCTGTTTCTTTGTTCTGCTATTAGGGTTCAATTGTTTCTGCATTTCGTGACAATATCCTGTTTGGGGTAAAGAAATCTGCTATCATACAGTTGATCTCAATATAGAATAGGATCAGTCCATACAGATGTCCGCTGCTTAGTATTCAGGTAGTAGTAACTTTTTGAAGGACCGAATAGGCGACTAGAGGGGGGTGAATATGACCCTCAAAAATTTCGTCTGATTTCTTCTGAAATATTCGAGAGGCCACTGTCCTAGACACGATTCTAAGAAGCAACAAACTGAAAGGTCCTAAATGGCTAGAGGGTGGGTGAATAGCCTATAAAAATCTACAAACAACACTTAACAAGCCGATTAGTAACAATAGCAAGCTTTGCAAAGCACTAGCTCTAAATTATGCTATGCAAGCCACCTAGACAAGTATACTACACTATGATCACTAGTTCACACTCAAAGGTTATGTCACTACTATACACTACTCCTAAGTGAGCAACTAACTAACAAACTACACATGAGAGTAAGTATACAAAAGTAAAGAGAGAAGGTGATTTCAATACCCCCGGTGTAGAGAAGATATGAAGTCCAATATAACCAATCAATCAAATATAAGGGAAATCCTCAGTAGAGAGATGACACAAGATTTTTTACCGAGGTTCACTTGCTTGCCGGCAAGCTAGTCCTCGTTGTAGCGATACACCCACTTGAAGGTTCACGCGGTAATTGGCATCACACGCCAAACCCTTCTCAAGGGTGCCGCACAACCAACACAAGATGGGGATCCACCAAGCTACGAGCAATCCACTAAAGATGCCTTTCGCGATCTCCCGCGGGGATGGCTCAAGAACCCCTCACAATACCTTGATCGGAGGCGGAGACAATCACCAACTCCCCTCAACGATCCTCGCAGCTCCAAGCCGTCTAGGAGTCGGCAAACTCCAAGAGTAATAAGAGAAACCGCTGCGAATCACCACTACCAAGTGCCTCTAGATGATCTCTATCAATGCAATGCACTTGATGCTCTCCAAACTCACCAAATGATGAACACAATCAAGTAGGATGAGTGAGAGTAGAGTGGGAAGGCTCACAAGTATGTTATGATGTTCAGGAGTGCCAAGAGATGCTTCCCAAATCGGCCAAGTGACTATTTATAAGCCACACACAAGAAAATAGCCGTTTAGACTTCACTGCGTACCGTCGGACTGTCCGACGGCCAGACCGTCGGACTAATCTTCACGGTCCGACGCCTCGGATGAATGCCACGTGTTACTAGCCGTTTGAAGTCGAACGTTGGATCACAACGGCTAACTTCCCGCGCTAAACGAACCGTCGGACGTTAGGCCGTCGGACCAATCCTTACGGTCCGACGCCCACCGCCGTTGCACCGTCGGACTGAAAATACACGGTGCGTCGGACCAAACGAAACCACGGTCTGACGTTTCCAGAGAGCTCCCCGAGCCCTGAAAACCGTCGGACGTTGGTCCGACGCTCACCGTCGGACTAACGCCGAGAGTCCGACGCTCCTCTGCTCTCCACGTGTCACCTCTTCGTCGCTCTGCACCGTCGGACGCTTCGGACAATAGTCCGACGCTCCGAAACTGAGCGTCCGACGCTCTCAGCAGTGTTAGCCGTCGGACTGCAAGCAATGGTCCGACGCCTGCGAGTTTAGCACAGTCCGACGCTCTGTTTTCTCAGGATTTTCACTCAAACCTTTCACCCTTTGTTCCCATGTGCTAACACCAAGTGTTCTACACCTTGTGCATGTGTGTTAGTTTTTTCAAAAGAGTTTTCCAAGGGTTTGTTAGTGTCACTAGCATCTATATGCAATGCAATGATCATGAACACCTAGTGGCACTTGATAACCGTATTTCATCAACGATTTCGCCCCTCTTGATAGTACGGCTATCTATCCTAAATGTGATCACTCCCTCTATGGAGTCTTGATCACCAAAAGCAAAAGAGCTCCTATGCATTATACCTTTGCCTTGAGCTCCTAGTTTTTTCACCATCTCTTGATGAAGCTTGTGGACTCCTTTTAATGATGGACTTATACCATTTGAATGGATGCCGTTATTGCCCTTTACTTGTGGCCTCCACCGACCCGGTCCTTTGCTCCATCTTACCATTTGCTAATCAATTCTCATGAAACACTAAGAGCAATCGTTAACAAACTAGGTTTCATCAATTACCCAAACATGGGCTTTCAATCTCTCCCTTTTTGGTAATTGATGACAACCTTCACAAAGATATGAAATGAAAACCAAGTTTGCACCTTGGTAGTATTAGCTCCCCCTACATATGTGATTTCTTATGTTTGGTTCAATTTTTCACATATGCATGAATTCGAAAGTTTAGGTGAGCTACTACTATCAAATAATGCTAAGGTATATAGAATGGACCTTTGAAGTGTGATACCATCGGAGTTGCGGAAATATTCTATCCTTAGCACCATGATTTACTAGTCATGCATCACAAACTCAAAACACCTCGTGAGATCAACATTTAAGTAAAAGAGGTACTTTATATGACATATAAGTCCTATGCATGCTAGTTTGTCAAATCACCATACAAATCCTATTTCTAAGCATTTCATCAATTCAAACAAGTATAGGAATTGAAGTTTTGTCAATGCAACATTTCATATGTTAATGCATACACAAATGCAACAACTTATTCATGAGCTTGCTCCCCCTACTTGTGTGCTTTCAAATTTTTAATTGACCCCTTTCCTTTCTTATCTTTGTGACTTTCTTCTCCCCCTTTGTCAACAATCACAAAAAATGGTACAAATTATGGGAATATCAAGTCAATAAATGGGGTTTAGCTCATTTTCACATTGGTTCAATCTAAATTACTTGCCTAGAATATGTAACTAAGTTTGATCCAAGGACAAGCTTCTTCACACCTCACTAGTAGGGTTATCTTGACCATGTTAAGTTACACATCATGAGCTCATGTTCTAGATTCAACACTAGGTTTGCAAGCCCATTAATATGTCATATGCTACCACTTGATCATACAAGCATAAAGAACAAAAGTGGTACCATATATACATGAAAGCATTTGATTTTTCATGAATGAGCCTATAAGATGCATTTCATGTCTACATGAACTAGACAAATCCTTATCAAAGTATGAATGCCATGTCAACCAATTTTACCTTGTTTTAGTCGAAGGAGAGGCATGTCATATAATGTAGGATGCTTTTCACTTCATGTTGGAGTAGTCTAGTATGTTGAGCTCATTTCTCAACTTGCAAAATCTTGACTTATCAAGTGGCTTGGTAAAGATATCCGCTAATTGATCTTCGGTGCCAACACTTTCAATTGCAATGTCCCCTTTGATTTGGTGATATCTAATGAAGTAATGCCTTATGTCAATGTGCTTTGTTCTTGAATGTTGTACGGGGTTGTTGGTTAGTTTGATAGCACTCTCATTGTCACATAGCAGAGACACTTTCTTGTATTTCAATCCAAAATCACTTAAGGTTGCCTTCATCCAAACCAATTGTGCACAACAACTTCCGGCACTAATGTACTCCGCTTCGGCCATTGAGAGAGCAACACTATTTTGCTTCTTTGAAGACCATGATACAAGTGACCTTCCAAGCAATTGACAAGTTCCACTAGTGCTCTTTCTATCCACCTTGCAACCGGCATAGTCGGAGTCCGAATATCCAATAAGCTCAAAATTGACCCCTTAGGATACCACAACCCAACATCTTGTGTGCCCTTCAAATACCTCAATATTCTCTTTGCGGCTTTCAAATGACTTTCTCTTGGTGAGGCTTGAAATCTTGCACACATGCACACACTAAACATGACATCCGGTCGAGATGCGGTCACATAAAGGAGACTTCCAATCATTGATCTATATAGCCTTTGATCTACCATTTTCCCACTATCATCCAAGTCCAAATGCCCATTAGTTGCCATAGGAGTATTCATGGGCTTTGCATGTTCCAATCCAAATTTCTTCACCATGTCCCTTATGTACTTGCCTTGACTTACAAATGTACCATTCTTCATTTGCTTAATTTGAAGAACAAAGAAGTAGCTAAGCTCACCAATCATGGACATTTCAAACTCACTTGCCATCATATTTCCAAATTCTTCACAAAAATCTTGATTTGTTGATCCAAAGATAATATCATCCACATATATTTGCAACACAAATAAATCATTTTCAAGCTTCTTAGTGAAGAGAGTTGTATCAACATTTCCCATTTTGAACCCTTTTGAGAGCAAGAAATCTCTCAATCTCTCATACCATGCTCTAGGTGCTTGCTTCAAACCATACAATGTCTTTCTTAGCTTGTACACATGGTTGGGTTTCTTCACATCTTCAAATCCGGGAGGTTGTTCTACATAAACCAACTCATTGATATACCCATTGAGAAATGCACTCTTGACATCCATTTGATATAACTTGATGTTGTGGGCACAAGCATAGGCTAATAAGATTCTAATGGCCTCCAATCTAGCAACCGGTGCATAGGTTTCTCCAAAATCAAGACCTTCAACTTGAGTATAACCTTGTGCAACCAATCTAGCTTTGTTCCTTATTACTATGCCATCTTGATCTTGCTTGTTTCTAAAGACCCATTTGGTTCCTATCACATTGTGTTTCTTTGGTCTTTCCACTAGTTCCCAAACTTGATTTCTTGTGAAATTGTTGAGCTCTTCATGCATAGCATTAACCCAATCAACATCTTGCAATGCTTCCTTAATCTTGGTTGGCTCTATGGTTGACACAAATGAGAAATGCTCATAAATTTGAGCTAGTCTTGCTCTAGTTTGAACTCCACTTTGAATACCACCAATGATTTGATCCAAAGGATGATCCCTTGCAATAGAGACCGGTTGGAGAATAGGAACTTGATCATTGGATTGAGATGAACTAGCTTGTTGATCTTGCACTTGAAATTGATCTTGTGAGTCACTTGTACTTGCTTCATTTTTAACTTGCATACTAGTATGAATTGCACCATCATCTTCATCATCATTGACTTGCCTTGGCCTAATATCACCAATATCCATATCTTTAATTGCATTTGCCAAGTCATTGCCTCTCACGTCACTAAGATTTTCAACTTCATCTTGAGAGCTTTGGGTTTCATCAAATTCAACATCATGTACCTCCTCAAGAGTACCACTAGCCAAATTCCAAACTCTATATGCCTTACTTGTGGTTGAATAGCCAAGTAAGAAACCTTCATCACATTTCTTTTCAAACTTTCTCAATCTTGTGCCTTTCTTGAGAATGTAACATTTGCAACCAAAAACCCGAAAATATGCAATGTTGGGCTTTCTACCATTCAATAGCTCATAAGGAGTCTTTGCAAGCATACCATGGCAATATAAGCGGTTGATGTAGTAGCAAGCGGTGTTGATTGCTTCGGCTCAAAAGGAATGACTAATATTGTATTCACTTAGCATTGATCTTGCCATATCTATCAAGGTTCTATTTTTCCTTTCAACAATGCCATTTGATTATGGTGTATACTTGGGTGAGAATTGATGTCTAATGCCATACTCATCATACAATTCATCAATCTTGGTGTTCTTGAATTCACTACCATTGTCGCTTCTAACTTTCTTGATGATTGTTTCAAACTCATTTTGGCTTCTCTTGACAAAATACTTGAATATATCATACACTTCACACTTGTCAACTAGAAAGAATACCCATGTATATCTAGTATAGTCATCCACAATCACAAATCCATACTTGCTCCCACCAATGCTAGTATATGTGGTTGGTCCAAACAAGTCCATATGCAAGAGCTCAAAAGCTTTACTAGTACTCATCATGCTTTTCTTAGGATGTGTATTTCCAACTTGTTTGCCGGCTTGACATGAACTACAAAGCTTATCTTTCTCAAAAGTGACATCTTTCAAGCCTCTAACTAGATCATGCTTCACTAGTTTGTTCAAATGTTTCATTCCAACATGACCAAGCCTTCTATGCCATAACCAACCCAAACTTGACTTAGTGATCAAACAAGTTGACAATTGAGTTTCACTAGCATTGAAATCCACAAGATATAGGTTGTCATATCTAAACCCTTTGAATATCAAATTTGACCCATCAACACTAACAATTTCAACATCATCAACCCTAAATATGCACTTGAAACCGAGATCACAAAGTTGTGCAACCGAGAGCAAATTGAAGTTCAAGCTTTCAACTAGCAACACATTTGAGATAGACATATCATTGGAGATAGCAATTTTACCAAGTTCTCTCACTTTCCCTTTCTTGTTGTCACCAAATGTGATTGCATCATAGCCACTATTTGCACTTGTGTTGAGAGAGCCAAACATACTAGAATCACCCGTCATATGTTGAGTGCATCCACTATCAAGCACCCAATGCCTCCCTCCGGCTTTGTAATTGACCTAAAAAAGAGATCAAGTCCTTTTAGGTACCCAAACTTGCTTGGGTCCTTAAAGGTTAGTGACTAAGCTCTTTGGCACCCAAATGGTCTTCTTCTTTGGACCCAACATGGATGTACCAACAAACTTAGCCTTCACACCATTTGAGCCCTTTGTAAGAATGTAGCAAGAATCAAACTTAATTGAGGATACATAAGCATTGGATTTCTTGCTTTCGTAATCTTGCTCTAAGTGACCAACTTGCTTGCATTTTGTGCAATACCGGCCATTTCTCTTCACAAAACAAGTCTTGTGAGGAGCAAAGGCGGTTTTGCCTTTCTTGGGGTTATAGCCCAACCCCTCTTTGTGGAGAGATGCCCTTTGGCTACCCAAGCACATAAGCAAGCGGTCCTCACCACCATAAGCCTTAGCTAAGGAGTGATTGAGCTTTTTAACCTCCTCCTTTAGGTTCTTGTTCTCAACTACTAGTGAAGGGTCACTAGTGGGTGAGGTAGTAGTGGGGGTGCTACAAGAAGGGTTAGTAGTAGCAACAATAATAGGTTCACAAGATATATCACATGTTACACCTATGTTGCAAGTTTTAGTTTCTTTCTTTTGCACTTGTTGTTGCAAGTCTTCATTTTGCTCAACTAGAGAGGAATGAGCTTCATCAAGCTTAGTGTGAGCTTTTTGGAGCTTCTTATGGTCTTCCTTTAGACTCTCATAAGATGCTCTAAACTCCTCAAGTTCTTGCTCAATGGATTGTTTATCCTTGCGCAAGCCCTTACATTCCTTTCTAAATTTATCAAAATGAATACGTGCATCATCAAGCATTTCAATTAATTCTTCTTTTGTTAGGTCATCATCACTATCATCATCACTAGATTCGGTGTCGGATGATACCTTAGAGCCCTTGGCCATGAAGCAAGAAGGAGTGCCGAAGATGGAAGGCTTGTCATGAATGGCAATGCTTGCATGTGCCTTCCTCTTGCTCTTCTTATCATCATCATTCTCTTCATCACTTGAAGAGGCATCACTATCCCATGTCACCACATGAGAATAGTTCTTCTTCTTCTTGTATGAAGATTCCTTCTTCTCTTTTTTCTCCTTCTTCTCATGCTTGTTCTTCTTGTTGCCCTTGTGATCATCTTCACTTGAGTGTGGGCAATCGGCTACCAAGTGATCTTTGCTTCCACAATTGAAGCATCTTCTTGGGCCATCAAATCTTCTTGTATTCTTCTTTCTTCTTGTCCGGTAGCCCTTCTTCTTTATGAACTTGCCAAATCTTCTTACTAGAAGGGCTATTTCTTCATCACTTTCACTTGTGTTAGAGGGATCTTCACTTGACTCTTCTTTGGCCTTGCTCTTGCCCTTTGATGAGGATGTGGCTTTGAATGCCACACTCTTCTTCTTCTCATCTTTGGAGTCTTCATCTTTTTCTTTCTTCTTCTTATTGATCAACTCCTCTTTATCATCATCATCTCTATAAGCATCATCGGTCATCACCTCCGCTAGCACTTGATTTGGAGTCAATTCACTCAATGTTGTTTTCACCAAGACCGTGATCAATGTGGCAAACCGCTTGGGCAAGCTCTTCAAGAACTTCATGGAGAAGTCACTATCTTTCACCTCTTCATCCACGGCCTTGAGATCATTCACAATGACTTGCAATCTATGGAACATCTCTGGCACGGTTTCATCATCCTTCATCTTGAAGCTTGCAAACTTGTCCTTCAAGATGTATGTTTTGGCGGCCTTTACACCCTTGGTGCCCTCATATGATTCCTCAAGCTTCTTCCAAGCTTCATGAGCACTCTCAATGTTCTTGATTTGCTCAAACACTTTTTCATCTACGGCCTCATGAATAGCACAAACCGCAATGTCATTGAGTTGAAGCAATCTTTCTTCGGCGGTTGTGGGGTTTGCCGCATTGGCAATCTCAATCTTGGTCTCCACAACCCTCCAAACCTCTCTATTGATTGACTTGATGTATGAGGTCATCTTGCTCTTCCAATATGCATAATTTGTGCCATCAAATTGGGGTGGCTTCTTGGTGTTGTTGATGTGAATGTTGAGTTGAGCCATTTTTTACACCGTAGGTTGTTAAGCCTCAAATCAACGGTGCCTCGGCTCTGATACCACTTGAAAGGTCCTAAATGGCTAGAGGGGGGTGAATAGCCTATAAAAATCTACAAACAACACTTAACAAGCCGATTAGTAACAATAGAAAGCTTTGCAAAGCACTAGCTCTAAATTATGCTATGCAAGCCACCTAGACAAGTATACTACACTATGATCACTAGTTCACACTCAAAGGCTATGTCACTACTATACACTACTCCTAAGTGAGCAACTAACTAACAAGCTACACACGAGAGTAAGTACACAAAAGTAAAGAGAGAAGGTGATTTCAATACCCCCGGTGTAGAGAAGATATGAAGTCCAATATAACCAATCAATCAAATATAAGGGTAATCCTCGGTAGAGAGATGACACAAGATTTTTTACCGAGGTTCACTTGCTTGCCGGCAAGCTAGTCCTCGTTGTAGCGATACACCCACTTGGAGGTTCACGCGCTAATTGGTATCACACGCCAAACCCTTCTCAAGGGTGCCGCACAACCAACACAAGATGTGGATCCACCAAGCTACGAGCAATCCACTAAACATGCTTTTCGCGATCTCCCGCGGGGATAGGCTCAAGAACCCCTCATAATACCTTGATCGGAGGCGGAGACAATCACCAACTCCCCTCAACGATCCTCGCAGCTCCAAGCCGTCTAGGAGTCGGCAAACTCCAAGACTAATGAGAGAAACCGTTGCAAATCACCACTACCAAGTGCCTCTAGATGATCTCTATCAATGCAATGCACTTGATGCTCTCCAAACTCACCAAATGATGAACACAATCAAGTAGGATGAGTGAGAGTGGAGTGGGAAGGCTCACAAGTATGCTATGATGTTCAGGAGTGCCAAGAGATGCTTCCCAAATTGGCCAAGTGACTATTTATAAGCCACACAAAAGAAAATAGCCGTTTAGACTTCACTGCGTACCGTCGGACTGTCCGACGGCCAGACCGTCGGACTAATCTTCACGGTCCGACGCCTCGGATGAATGCCACGTGTTACTAGCCGTTTGAAGTCGAACGTTGGATCACAACGGCTAACTTCCCGCGCTAAACGAACCGTCGGACGGTAGGCCGTCGGACGGTAGGCCGTCGGACTGAAAATACACGGTGCGTCGGACCAAACGAAACCACGGTCCGACGTTTCCAGAGAGCTCCCCGAGCCCTGAAAACCGTCGAACGTTGGTCCGACGCTCACCGTCGGACTAACGCCGAGAGTCCGACGCTCCTCTGCTCTCCACGTGTCACCTCTTCGTCGCTCTGCACCGTCGGACACTTCGGACAATAGTCCGACGCTCCGAAACTGAGCGTCCGACGCTCTCAGCAGTGTTAGCCGTCGGACTGCAAGCAATGGTCCGACGCCTGCGAGTTTAGCACAGTCCGACACTCTGTTTTCTCAGGATTTCCACTCAAACCTTTCACCCTTTGTTCCCATGTGCTAACACCAAGTGTTCTACACCTTGTGCATGTGTGTTAGCTTTTTCAAAAGAGTTTTCCAAGGGTTTGTTAGTGTCACTAGCATCTATATGCAATGCAATGATCATGAACACCTAGTGGCACTTGATAACCGTATCTCATCAACGATTTTGCCCCTCTTGATAGTACGGCTATCTATCCTAAATGTGATCACTCCCTCTATGGAGTCTTGATCACCAAAAGCAAAAGAGCTCCTATGCATTATACCTTTGCCTTGAGCTCCTAGTTTTTTCACCATCTCTTGATGAAGCTTGTGGACTCCTTTTGATGATGGACTTATACCATTTGAATGGATGCCGTTATTGCCCTTCACTTGTGGCCTCCACCGACCCGGTCCTTTGCTCCATCTTGCCATTTGCTAATCAATTCTCATGAAACACTAAGAGCAATCGTTAGCAAACTAGGTTTCATCAATTACCCAAAACCAAACATGGGCTTTCACAAACCCTCACGAGATATCCACGAGTCAACAAGTGATTGGATGACACAAGGTCACAGCGGGATACTCGGAAACACCGGAGAAGACGCGGAAGCAAAGACTCGAACAAGAGCTCACTGCCCAGATTCGGACTCTCTGCGGTCCAGGTGCAGACTGTCCACCGTACAGACCTCGGACTGTCCGTGGACAAGCTCGGACTGTCCGGCGGCAAGCTCAACGTCGGACTGTCCGCAAGACACAACCGGACTGTCCGCCGTTGATTTTCCAAAACCACCAGGGAAAAACACATAGCCTGCTGCTGTCGGGTACACAGCCTCGGACTGTCCGCAGGGAATGGCGGACTGTGAGACGGCAAAAGTCCCAAAACTGAACTTCTGAGAAACCTTCTGCACACAGTCGGGGAGCAATCTTGGACTGTCCGCGATTGACCAGCGGACTGTCCGCGACTGGGCAACCGAGCAAAGCCAAGGATCCACTGTGCTCGGCCCCGACTCTCGGACGCGACTGCGCAGAGAAGGCGATTTGAAATCGCCCGAAAACGAAAACGAAAAGAGCTCGATCAAACGGAGATGAACTACCATGATTTTTCGGCCATAAGGTCACTAGGTAGTCTAGAATCAACTCCCAAAAGATCAAGACCCAATTTGAAGCAAATCACCAGCAAATCGAATCGCCCCCAAATGTGCCCTTGAAATCGCCCATGATCAAGAACACGCCCGATCTACGTGTAGGATTGGAATCAAAAGATTTCCTTCGGTGGAAAGGTTCTTCACATGGTAGACAACAAGCACACACAAGAAGAACGAATCGAAACGGACTAGAGAGCCCGAATCAAGCCACACAATAAGGGGAACGCGAAGAACACAACATGAACACAAGACTTACTCCAAAAACCAGAGATGACACGAGGTTAGGGCCTCGATTTCCCAGCACAAACGCGAGTTTTACACCACCATGAACAAGTGGAGGATCTCTCCCTAAGCACTAGTCTTAACCCTAAGTGGAGGGTAATGAAATGAGAGAGGGTGAGAGAGATAGAGAGGGGAGGGGCTGCCATCCCCTTCAAGTACCCTTATTACAATTTGCAAATAACCCCCTAACCACTAACTATTGTTACTCAGGCGAGCCAGCTACCCTAAGACATTCTGGAACAGCCTGTCTCTGTGAATGTGATCGGACGACCCCGCTTCATGCTCAAGTTGCCGTCGCCTTGACGCAACCTTGGAGATTCCGTCGCGTGTCGCCCTGCTTCCCGCCAGAAGCAGCTCCGCCCGGGTTTTGAGGCCCAAACCCGAAAACCATCCTGGGCCGCGTCCCGCCGGCCCGCGTACAGCTCCGAGTCCCTCGACCATGCTCGATCACATCTGTCGATGTCGCGGTGTCCGCCACCGCAGCTGGCGCTCCGGCGTCCAAGTCCCTCGGCCCAAGTCCCGCGTCCGTCCTTCACCGCTTCCAGTCCATCGGCACGGCCCGCTCACTTGACCTTCACTCTACCATCCGCCACTGCCTCCGAGCCCAACACCTGCACATCACAAACCGACCAACATGCCAAGTGAACTCCGTTGACAATCACTCATCACAATTCGGACCAAGTCTCCCACTTGGGTCCGCAATCTCCCCCTTGATGAGTGCATTGTCAACACCAACACAGATAGTCATGATATAGAGAATAAGAGAAAGAAGAAGGAAGGGAAAGAAGAAAACCAAACTTGCTCAATTAAGGAACAGTAGGTGATACTGACTAAGTCTATTGGCTCTTAACCCAATAACACAATCAATCCAGAGAATATCAAGAATGAGGAGATAACAAATGATTATCTAGATCCGACAACCGGTAAACTTTGAATAATATCGTTCTAATCGGGTAGTGAAATGAATAAGAGGCGA
The DNA here is from genome assembly GCA_038502445.1 of Eremochloa ophiuroides. Taxonomy (NCBI): domain Eukaryota; kingdom Viridiplantae; phylum Streptophyta; class Magnoliopsida; order Poales; family Poaceae; genus Eremochloa; species Eremochloa ophiuroides. Next base: position 15,241,176 of record JAHLJS010000005.1, on the reverse strand, counting down.
AATCAGAGTTCCCTTCTACCAAACACTTATACACCTATCGATCCTATCAACGGGAAATGGACTACAGAGGACTCAACGCAGCTGTCACCTACGCGATCTACCACTATCCGGCCAATCAGGGGACATTCACAAGTAATTATAGCCCAGACACCACGTCTACACTACAAACTACTACTTTAACCAAGAAGTTACCAAGATCAAAGCACTCAAATAGAGTTGTAAACTTAAGAACGAATAAGAACAAATGCTTAGTTAAATCAGGATGTTGAATATAAAAGTACCTCAGAACGCAACTCCGGGCGAGGGAGCTGAATCCAGACGAATATAGCTACGAAGAAGCTCCGACAGGCCGGGACTCTTCCGAATCTCTACTAATCTACTCTATATCTCTAATCTCTCTCTTGATTGCTAGCCTAGATCTAGTGGATATCTATCTAATGCTTCAGGGTCTTCATCTCTTGATCTGGCTCTCCTCCAGGGTGTGTTTGGCCCTCTATTTATAGGCCGGTGGGATGCACGCATGCCGTTAGATCAAACTGACTTAACCAAGAGCCCAGATGACTCCTAATAGGCGGTGGTAGAAGACTCCAGAAGGCGGCGGGGAGGAAACCCTAGGGGGGCGCCGGCCGGCCCTACCCTGGCGTCGGCCGGCCCTACCCTATGGGGTTTGGGCCCCAGTTGCTTCGGGTGTGTTCTGGACTCTTTCAGGGTCTTCATGATGACGTTTCCTTCGCGTGCAAGTTTCGTGGTAATTATGCTCTTTAATCCTTCTTTTAAGCTTTTCTGAAGAATCCCCTGGGAAATAGATAATTCACCAAAACTCTTGGAATCTATCAGTAATAACCCTATTCTACTAGATATTCATGTTTAATGCAGGGATATTTGATAATAAAATTTGGATGATAACAAGTGTCAACAAGTATCTGAAAACTTGGCCACAAGTGCATGAGATGATCCCCCAGAGATAATATCATCCACGTATATCTAAACCGAAAGGATGTCAATGCCCTGCCTGAGAAGAAACAAAGTCCTATCAACCGAGCCCATTTGAAAACCCTTAGCTAGAAGAAAAGTCTTAAGGCGCTCATACCAAGCTCTAGGAGCTTGCTTCAACCCGTATAAAGCCTTGTGGATCTTAAACACGTGGTTGGAAAACTTAGGGCTCTCAAAACCAGGGGGCTGCCTCACATACACCTCCTCCTCGATATACCCGTTTAGAAACGCACTCTTCACGTCCATCTGATACAGCTTGAAACCTTTCAAAGCTGCAAAGGCTAATAGAATCCTAATAGCTTCTATCCGAGCAAAAGGAGCAAATGTTTCCTCGTAGTCTATCCTCTCTTTCTGGCAGTATCCCTGGGCTACCAACCTAGCCTTATTTCTCACCACTACCCCATCCTCACTCTCTTTGTTCTTAAAGACCCACTTGGTTCCTATGGGATGACACCCAGGTGGTGGTGGAACTAAGACCCAGACTTGGTTGCACTCAAAATTCTCTAACTCCTCATGTATGGCGTTAACCCAATCGGCATCAGACATAGCCTGTCCAATATCTTTGGGTTCGGAATTAGAAACGAAAGCTGAGTGAGCAAAGTGTGAAATAGACCTGGACCGCGTGACACGCTGGTCAATGTCGCCGATCATCGTCTCGGGAGGGTGGGCGCTGGATGTGTCGAGGTGCCGCCCTCGAAGAAGTCGCCCCCCTCGACAGCAGCTGGGGCCTCCTTAGGTGCAGCATGCACGGGCTAAGGGGCCGGCTCGAACGGTCCCCATGAAGTGGAAGAAGAAGGCTCGGGGCCGTGAGCCGAATTAGTGGAAGCAGGCTCGACTGGGGCAGTCGGTGGAGGCGGCTCGGGATCACCTCAATCGGCATCTTCCTCTCCATCCTCCACAAAGATGGTCTCCTCAAACTCATCATCACCTGCACGCTCAAAGACAGGAGAAGAACAAGGCATGGTTTCGTTGAATGTGACCTCACAGGTCTCCATCACACGGTTAGTCTCAAGGTTATGTAGACGATATGCACGAGAGTGAGTAGCATAACCAAGAAAGATACCGTCTGAAGACTTGGACTCAAACTTGTCCAAATTACCTTGTTTGAGGATGAAACATCTACAACCAAACACCCTTAGGTGGCTTACCTTGGGTGGTCTTCCAAATCACAGCTCATATGATGTCTTTTTAGTAAAAGCCCGAAGAAAGATGCGATTGGAAACATAGCAAGCTGTGTTGATTGTTTCGGCCCAAAACTTCCTAGGAGTCCTACGCTCATCAAGCATCATCCTAGCCATCTCAACAAGGGTCCGATTTTTGCACTCAACAACACCAATTTAAGGAGGGACATAGGGTGAGGAAAATGGATGCTCAAGACCCAAAGAAGCACAAAGCGTTTCAAATTGAGTATTCTTGAATTCCGTGCCATTGTCACTACGAATCGCTCTCATGGTATTCTTTGGTAACTCATTTTGAAGATGCAAAATCAAGTCCCGAACACAAGAAAATGCCCCATCCTTTCCCACCAAGAAGAACACCCAAGAGTAGTGCGAAAAGTCGTCCACGATCACAAGGACCTACCGTGTCCATGTATAAGAGTTTCCTGGGTTTCTTGGTCATGATTTGATCAATGGGGGAATGAGAAACGGCTACCATCTTCCCCCGGCGACAAGGGTGGCAAACTAGATCCTTCTCAAATTTCGACTTAGGCAATCCTTGGATTAGGCCAAGTGAACTCAATCTCATAAGTAGATCAAAGCTCAGATGTCCAAGTCTCCTATGCCACTTCCAAAGATCGGAGGAGGATCCAGCAACCAAACACCGAGAAGAACCAAATGAGCGAGAGAAATTGACTCGAAAGACACGACCTAATGGAGTGATCCGACAAACAAGATCACCCTGAGGATCAAGCACTCTAGAACAACCGGTTTTAAAACGCACTTCAAAACTGTCTTGAAGGAGTTGCGAAATCGAGAGCAAGTTAAAATGCAAATTGGACACCAAAGCAACATTCTTCAAGACAAAGCCATCATTCACTCGAATGGAACCTCGAGAAAGAACCATACCCCTGCTATTATCCCCGAAAGTGATGTACTCCTTAACATGCACAAGGTCGAGGCTGGAGAACCACTTAGAATTTCCGATCATATGGCGTGAGCAACCGAAATTGATGAGCCACGTGTTCTCCAAGCCTTCATCCTGTCATCAAAGATAAGACATGGAATAAGCGTATGGTCCAACACTGGGGTTAGTAGCATAGGAAGGATATCAGTGTTGTCCCAATCGCTTAGGAGAAATGCTAGCAAAAACACCAAACTGTCCATATCCCAAAGAAGAAGGAAAGCGATCACCACTAGAGAAGAAACGTGGTCCGCTAGAAGGGTAGTACGAAAAACCGCCGCCGCGAGGTCCATATCCATATCGATCATGACTTGGGCCACGGCGGGCACGACCACCTCGTGGTCTCGCAACCAAAGGCCTAGAACCTTGAGGCATTGCACCACTTGGCCTAGCGAAGCGCCTCTCAACCGGTGGCACATGTACACCATGGGGTTGGTGATACGTGTTCCGGTTGTTCACCTCTCATGCCTCTCATCCCTCTTCCTCCTAAAGCAAAACTCAACTAGGTGACCATCCCTCTTGCAATACTCACAATGATACATCACCTTCGGTGGTGGGTTCACTTTCTTATGGTTTTGGTTCACTCTAGGTGGAGGTTGGACCTTAGGAAGGGGTTCCTTAGGGACGTTGGGCAATGTGTCAAGAGAGTTTCGAAGGTGATTTGGTTTGAGAGCCCAAACTTGCTTGGTCGGTGGAGCTTTTAGAGGTTCAAAAAACACTCCATCTCCGGGAATTGGTTGTGATGGCTTAGGTGGGGTGATCTTGGTGAGCTTGGGTGAAATAGAATTCTTCTCACTCGGACTCATACCACTAGCTTCACCTACCTTCCCAAAGGCATTCCCATCTTTCCCACCTAGCGCAAAGCCTAAAACCGAGCCATCCGTTCCCCTACAGAATTGACTCACAATCATGCCCAATTGGAGCTCATTGCAAGAGACCCCACTCAATATGGTACTGAGGTAAGTGTTTTCCTCCTCAACATGCTTCTTAGCATGCCTGCAGTTTCCAGGCTCGATATCCAAAGCTTCACACAAAGCACATTTTTCTTCATTAGTGCTAACCAAGTTGGCCTTCTCTAGCAAGGCAATTTTGGTATTCTTCTCTGCCAACTCGGTTTGCAAGCCTAAGCAAGACTTGCACGCACCCAAGAGAACCAGTCTCGCTTTCACCTTTGCTAGCTCCTCTAGGACACGGGCATACTTGGAGTGCATGTTAGCCAAGTTACCCATATGCACAACACACTCATCACAATCAAGCTCATCGATGACCACTACACTAGACTTAGCCAACTCAAGCTCTTTCACCGTGGCCTCACACTTCTCTTTGTAGTCTTTTCTCTCACGGGCGGCGCGTTTCAACAACTTGTCTTGAGTAACTAGAGCAGTATTCAAAGTGCCAATTTCAGCGGCAAGGTCATCGATGTTGACTGATACCTACGATGAAGTGTCATCCTCAAGCGCCTTGCCCTTCCCGGACTCCAACTCGGCATCCTCGATTGCCATGGTGCAAAGTCCCCCAAGAATGGAGGTGGCGACGAAGCACAAGCCATTGAGCTTGTCCTCGACCTTCTTGGTGGCTTCATCATCACTCGAGGAAGAGTCATGATCATCGCCGGAGTCGTCGTCGATGTCGCTGAGAGAGGCGAGGAAGGCTCGCTGCTTGGCCCACATTTTCTTCTAGAACCTCTTCTTGTACTCCTCCTTATCGAAGCTCTTCGCCTTGTGCTTGTCGAAGGTGTACTCCTTCTTGTCCCGCCGCTTGGAGTGGTCGTACTTGGAAGAAGACTTGCCCCTCTTGGCACAATCGGCGATGAAGTGGTCCAAGTCACCGCACTCGAAGCATCCTTCCTTGCGACCTCCACGCCGATGGTTCATTCGGTTGTTATGAAACCGAGAGAACTGATTGATGACGAGAGCAAGCTCATCGTCACCAAGAACCTCCAGCTGCTCCTCTGTCACAGTCACAAGAGAAGACAAAGCAAAGGATAATTGTGAAAGGTTAGAAGAAGATGCACCATTACCTCCATTACCTGACACCAAAGCCATGGATGATGAAGTAGAGTTTCGAATCCTGGCATGGGTAGCTTGATCTCTTTCAGTAGCTTTGAGCTTGCTAAATAGCTCATCTACCGTGAGGGTGCTATAGGAAGCGGACTCAGTAATGGCCGTCACTTGCATACCCCATATTCTAGGATCTAGGGCATGTAGAAGCTTTAAGGCTCTCTCATGGTCATCATAGGGAAGCTGCGCTTTGTTGGCCCTCATCTTGTTTATCACGGTTTGAAAATGTGCAAACAAGGAATCAATGGACTCTCCATCTAGCTGATTGAAATTCTCGTACTCTCACTTGTACGTTTCGTAGAGACGGTCTTTCACTTGGGCGGTGCCCTCGTGATAGGCTTGAAGCCTCTGCCAAATCTCACGAGCTATCGCACAATCCGAGACACGCTCAAACTTCGAGAGAGACAAGCTAGAGAAGAAAACACTTCGAGCACGAGAGTAAGCGCTGTGTTGGTCCTTTTGTTCTTGAGTGATCCGAGCCGCTGGAGCCAACACAACGTAAACCTCGTTCTCGACGATCTCCCAAATGGTGTAGCCGAGGCCTTGAAGATGCGCCGACATGTGGATCTTCCAATAGGCATAGTTCGACCCATCAAAGGGAGGTGGCTTTCCGGCGCCACGATCCATGTCACCTTCGCGGATCACGGACCAATTAAAGTAGAGTGATCCTTAACCGGCTCCGATTCCAATTGAAGGACCGAATAGGCGACTAGAGGGTGGTGCATAGGAGCCTCAAAAATTTCTTCCGAAATATTCGAGAGGCCACTGTCCTAGACACGATCCCAAGACGCAACAAACCCTCACGAGATATCCACGAATCAACAAGTGATTGGATGACACAAGGTCACAGCGGGATACTCGGAAACACCGGAGAAGACGCGGAAGCAAAGACTCGAACGAGAGCTCAGTGCCCAGACTCGGACTATCCACGGTCCAGGTGCGGACTGTCCGCCGTACAGACCTCGGACTGTCCGTGGGCAAGCTCGGACTGTCCGGCGGCAAGCTCTGATGAGCAATAGTGTTTCGGACAGAAACTGTTCACTGTCAGGCATACAACGTCGGACTGTCCTCAAGACACAACCGGACTTCCGCCGTTGATTTTCCAAAACCATCAGAGAAGAACACATAGCCTGCTGCTATCGGTTACACAGCCTCGGACTGTCCGCAGGGAATGGTGGACTGTCCGACGGCAAAAGTCCCAAAACTCAACTTCTGAGAAACCTTCTACACACAGTCGGGGAGCAATCTCGGATTGTCCGCGATTGACCAGTGGACTGTCCGCGACTGGGCAACCGAGCAGAGCCAAGGATCCACTCTACTTGGCCCCGACTCCCGGACTGTCCGGCCCCCAGGCCCGGACTGTTCGCGACTGCGCAGAGAAGGCGATTTGAAATCGCCCGCAAATGAAAACGAAAAGAGCTCGATCAAACGGAGATGAACAACCACGATTTTCGGCCATAAGGTCACTAGGTAGTCTAGAATCAACTCCCAAAAGATCAAGACCCAATTCGAAGCAAATCACCGGCAAATCGAATCGTCCCCAAATGTGCCCTTGAAATCGCCCATGATGAAGAACACGCCCGATCTACGTGTAGGATTGGAATCAAGAGATTTCTTTCGGTGGAAAGGTTCTTCACATGGTAGACAACAAGCACACACAAGAAGAACAATCGAAACAGACTAGAGAGCGCGAATCAAACCACACAACAAGGGGAACGCGAAGAACACAACATGAACACAAGACTTACTCCAAAAACCGGAGACGACACGAGGTTAGGGCCTCGATTTCCCAGCACAAACGTGAGTTTTACACCACCATGAACAAGTGGAGGATCTCTCCCTAAGCACTAGTCTTAACCCTAAGTGTAGGGGAATGAAATGAGAAAGGGTTGAAGAGATAGAGAGGGAACGGGCTGCCATCCCCTTCAAGTACTCTTATTACAATTTGCAAATAACCCCCTAACCACTAACTATTGTTACTCAGGCGAGCCAGGTAGCCCTAAGACATTCTGGAATAGCCTCTCTGTGAATGTGATCGGACGACCCCGCTTTATGCTCAAGTTGCCGTCGCCTTGATGCAACCTCAGAGATTCCGTCGTGTGTCGCCCCGCTTCCCGCCAAAAGCAGCTCCGCCTGGGTTTTGAGACCCAAACCCGAAAACCATCCTGGGCCGCGTCACGCCGGCCTGCGTACCGCTCCGAGTCCCTCGACCATGCTCGATCGCATCTGTCGATGTCGCAGTGTCTGCCACCGCATCTGGTGCTCCGGCGTCCAAGTCCCTCGGCCCAAGTCCCGCGTCCGTCCTTCACCGCTCCCAGTCCATCGGCACGGCCCGCTCACTTGACCTTCACTCCGCCATCCGCCACTGCCTCCGAGCCCAACACCTGCACATCACAAACCGACCAACATGCCAAGTGAACTCCATTGATAATCACTCATCACAATCCGGACCAAGTCTCTCACTTGGGTCCGCACTTTTTCCTTTTTCTTTTGAAGTTGTCATTCAATTTTTCATAATAGTTTTCTTTTGAAGTTGTCCAGACAAGTAGTTGAACCAACTATTTTCACCATGTTTTGTACCAACTATTTTGGAGTACTGAATATTTTCATCCATACTACAAGACCTCACAAACATTGTGTTTTGTTTGTGGCACTTGTATTAATACAGTGGAAGTAATAAGTCAATTCAAGATGAACTGTCCTTTTTCACCCTGTTTTCATTTTTTTTTTGAGATGTGAGAAAGCAAAACTGTCCTTTAGCAAAGGTGGACAGGCTCCCAGCTTGTCTGCAGGCGGCCTCTAGCAAAGCGAGTGCATCTGTCCTCGCCCTAAGCACAAACTCCAACTTCTCAGATTATTGATTTTGATTTTGTCTAGTTGTGAATGTGTGTGGATTTCATGTGGACTGCTACTCAGTCTTAAGCTATTATACTTTTTCTTTGTGCTACTTGAAGAGAGGGATCATTGAAAGCAATGCATTATCGAGAAAAATGATGCAGACTATCTCAACATTATGTACTCGAGGCCTCCGGTTAAAGTTGCTATCAAAGGCAGAAAGAGAATTGACAGTCAATCATAATCCTTTTTTTTTTCTTTTGTCTCATTGGCTATGTTGACGGAAATGATCGTAGGAAGGCCATATAATTAGCTTCGTTGGAAAAGACACTTTTGAATAGAACTTCCGTACGAATTAAACTCTGGTGCCTTAATTTATTCATATTATGTTTTCTGCTATTTTTGTATATATCTTTTTTTTAGAAAAATATGGTATAGTGTCTGTCTTTATGTCTGTATACCAGTGAATAGAGCGCCTCCATATATTTTCTGGTAGGTCCGGATGTCGTGATCCGTCCGGACGCCCGCTGGCTCCCGCGCGTGCCCACATGCAGCAGCAGCGCACCGGTCTCCCCGCCCACCCAGCAGCAGTTGGCTGCATGTGCGCCCCCTCCACCTAATTCTATTCTATTGCATGCAGGTGGGTCTCTCTAAAATCCTTCTTTTTTTAAAGTTAAAAAATATTATATCTCCTAAATCACTTGTTCAAATTAAAATCCGATTATACCACTGTGTTCCTCGCAATAACATCTTCAAAACATCCCACAAAAATATATTTCGACGAAATTTTAAACAAACATATATTTCATGTAGATGTAGAGAGATGCAACACCCGATCTATTTTGAAACATCTAGATACAACACATGCAACAAACGTCCGGAGGCAGATGAAACACAGGACATGCGTCTGAAACATAGCTGCGAACACCAGATCTATTTTTTGAAACATCAAGATAAAACACTTGAAGACATACCTATGAAATAACTGAAACGTTCGAAAACATGTGTATAAAACATTTATTGTATGCATGTGAGAATATATGCAACATCCAGATGAAACTATTTCAAAAATCCATAAAAAACGAGATGAAACATTTGTAACATACACCTCAAACATATGCGTATAATCATTGCAGCATATGCAACATCCCGATTTACTGTTGCAACATCTATCTGAATGAAATATGCATATGAAACACTAACCGTGACATCAAATCTAATTGTGAAATATTTGGATGCAACACATGCAACATATATACGAAACTACTGAAACTACACATGAAAATATGCGGATGAAACATTTAAAAAAAACACTTAAAAACACTTGGAAACCATTTACAAATATAAGAAACATTATGATAAAATAGTTCCAACAATACATGTGAAAACATATGGAATATTTGAATGAAACACTTGCAAACATTGATTTTAAAAATAAAGGTGAAACATTAGAAACATACAATTAAAACATAGTTCGAAAAAATGAAACATTTTAAGTAACACTTGAAATATATATCTGAAACACTTACACCAACATGTGCAACATCTTTGATCTATACATATAAAAAATACAAAATATATAAATGTTATTATAATGAAAAAATAAAAAGAAAACAAAAAGAAAAGCAAAAAACAAAAGAACAAAATTAAAAGAACAAAAAAAAATAAATAAAAGAAAAAAAGAAAAAGGACAAAGGAAATGAAAAAGAAACAAAAAATGAAAAAGAAAAAAAAAACAGAACGGGCGCGGGGGCGGGGGCGCGCGGCACGCCCACGTCGCGTGACGCGGGGACGCGGGGTGGCACGCGCGGGGGGAGGGGGCACACTCCCGTCCGATGCCGTCCGGACGACCGGGTGGGATCATTCCCGTTTCTGGTATAGTGTCTATCTGTATGTCGAATAGAGAGGCTCCGTAACTGGCTTTGCTTCCAAACGATGTCAGGGAAGAGAGAACGGGGACGGGGAACGGCCCCAGGGAAATGGCGAGCCACTTTTATCCCCGTGCGGGGCTAATTACCCAGGGCAAATCTGCCCCTGGTTCCCAAAGTAGGCCTAAAAAATTATTTAAAATAGTGTTAGTGTATCTTTATTAGTATATACGGAGTAATTAGTTAGCATTAATTTAAATATTAAAATAATTATTCTCATGGCAATCCTCTTATCAATAGTATTATGAAACCAAACATGCAACATCTCTACCACTAAAACATGGGAAAAGGAATCGTTCGCTCCACTCCCAACCCACCGTGACCTCGCTCCCTCGCTCCGCTCCCACGCCTCGGTTAAAAAAAGTGAAGTTCTCTCCGCTCCCTCGCTCACCCCCGCTCCCATCCTCCCTCGCAAAGCCCGCTGCCGCCGCCGCCGCCCCCATCCTCGCAAACCCCACCGCCGCCCCATCCGTCGCGACGCCCCTCCCCGACGCTCCCCATCTCCGGTCTCCCACGACCACGAGAGAGTCGACCTGACCCGGTGCTCCCTCGCTCACCCCATCGCCGCAGCCGCACGTCGCGCCGGCCCTCCCTCGCTCACCCTGTCGCCGCAGCAGCACATCGCGCCGGCGCTCCCTCACTCCGGCACAGCATCCGCTCGCCCCTCAACGGATCCAGAGGCGAGGACGCATCTCGTCCGGCCGCAGCCCTCCGCGAGGACGTACGGCACCTCCCTCCGGCCGCAGCCCTCCACGACGCCTCCCTCCGGCCGCCACCCTCGGCGCGGCCACACGACAGGCGCTCGGACCGAGCCCTGCTCTGTCATGGTAGGAGCTGAGGCCACCTCTGCCGCCGCCACACACTAGGCGCTCAGGTCGGCCCATCGGCAGGTAGATGGATCGCCGAGAAAGAGAAGGGCCACCAAGACCAGAGGATGCACCTTCGTCGCTCCACCGTGGACTTGGGAGTTGTGCATTGTCGGCCAAAGAAAGCGTCCCCGTCCTCATCTTCCTGTTCTTGTCGTGACAGTGACTCTGCGCTTCTTCTACACTCCTTCCTTGCAGCGTCAATGGAGAGGCAACAACAAAAAAATCCAGGTCTGCCCTCCCTCCTTTGAGTTCAGGATGTTAAGGAAATCTGTAAATGACGACCTAGAAATTTTTTACTTCGGCTGGTACAAACCTGAAAATGTTTGATTCAGGATCAAACATCACTGCAGACCTTAGAACTTCAGTGTGTCAGTGACATTATATGGTGTGGGCAACTAGCCACAGACTGATGATGTCTTACCACTGAAATCATGTTCCTGTTTCTGGAGATCATGCAAAAAAAAAAAAAAAAAAAAAAAAAAAAAAAAAAAAAAAAAAAAAAAAAAAAAAAACAAACAAACAAACTATAGGCTCAAATCAATTCATTGTAATAGTAAGTAACTTATGTTTGTTTTGCTGGACATAGAGGAAAATCACAAGACTGATTTCTCAATCGATGAAACTCAATTTGACAATAGTGACACCTCTGCTATACCATGGAAATCATGGTCTTGCATAAATAAATGTTGAACAATCCAACAATACAAATTGTAGCCATGTCTATAAGATAGCACAAGACCATTATCTCTGTGCGACACTGAATTTGCTATGCTTTATCTCTGTTGACCATAGCCTGTGCCTCATTTTAGATTCAGCTAGCTGGGATAGAAAGGTCAAGTGCAGCTACCTCTGTTGCTTGTGTGACAGGTAAAAGAGTTGCAACTTGTGTTCTAATGTTTCTAAGGTTCTTTGGATTCCTCGGAATTTTATTAAAGTAAATGAAAATCTGACATCTCTAAATTTCCATGTCATTTGATGCAGGGATTTTGTCTAGCGCTCTGAGAAATTAGAAGGGTGCTTGGAACTATAGGGAATCGAGCAATGGTTTGAAGGTTCTATTGAAATCTTGGATAGTTTCATTTTTATTTGTAAATCTCTATTATTGAAATGTCATTTCACTTTGTGTGAAGCCTTGCAATTCATTGAGGCAAAAAAAAAAAAAATCGTTGAAGGCCTGTAGCTTTTTCTTTAGATTCTCTTTATTTCAATTTGGCCTGCTGATATTCATCTCATATATCCCTTGAAACTTCTACATATTATATAGTTACTGTAACCTAAAATTCAAATTGGTCTGTGCAATATTCATTATTTCCTGAAGCCCCAATCATGCAATATTTTTTTTTCATGCGATTCTCCACTGGCAGCAGCAAATGATGGTCATTCGGTAACCTCATGTTCAAATTATTCTTCCCACTTTGACATACCTGAATACCTGAATTTTTGTCCACCACCGGTGTCGACATACTACAGAGTAAAGAGGACGAAGATTTACTAAACGATATGGTGATTTCAAATATTCATTCATGATAGTTTCATGCTTTACGAGATGTCATTCATTCTTTTATGTGTGATGATCAATTGCCAGTACTAACCTATGAGGAATCAACTAGCTGATTTGCTCCTGGATGTTATCATCAAATTTGAATGTTCGTTAAAGTTTTCCTTTCTCTAGGAGTTTCCTGAATTTTCTAAAATCACTGTTAAAAGCCTCAAAACTTTTAAAATGTTTTGGTGACCTATTTTAGCTGAGATTCTAATTTCATGACAATTGGAGCTGGATTAGGAATTGGGTTTGTTTCCTTGTTTATGTCAAATAGATTGAGCTACAGATTTCTCTATTCAGTCTCCAGCAGCGCAGCTCGTCATCCCTCTATTTTGTTTTTCAGTGTGTCAGTCTAGCAGCAGTTTAACTGTCCTTTCATTTGTTTTTCAGTGTGTCAAACAGCAGCTCAACTCTCCATTCATTTTCAGGTGTGTAGTGCCAATCTACATGGAAGGGATATATTTTCTAGGTACATTGTTACTGTGTTGAAATTATTGGTTGCTCTATCAGTTCCATTTGTTATTTGTGGGGCCAAACAAATAAAGGATGACATTGGAAGATTTTTTGGATTGAAAATCCTGATAGTTAAATCTGCATGCTTTGATTTATATAAATAATCAATCACCTTTACCATGAAGCACAGATGTCTACATATATGAACTAGCAATGAAACAACTACAATATAGTGCCATTGCCATAGACAAGACAATGTCATGGCTTCCACCATCGTACTGATGGGTTCGCGACATAGCTTCTGAGAAGAATAGCAGTGGACAATTCAAGAACTCAGCTCGGTACTACTGTCTTCATTTTAAGCTATGTATACATGACTTTGCTATTTGTGCATAAAAATAAGTACTGAATACTCCTATTATTCGAGACGTGAGCCGATCATGCATGTAACTGTTTATTTCATCGACATATTGATTTCTTTGGCTAATGGTTCTTTTATCAACCGAGCTTCTACTTCTGTACCTGCGTTCTATGTCACTGTAGCCCTTGAACTTTCTTCATTGTAATAATATATACATAAGGGTGAAGCACAATATGCATCACAGAAAATTACTTACTCATTAGGATCAACTTAGCCTTTTGTGACTTGTATCAATACATCCTGAGTTCAGTTAAATACCACTTATTTAGTTGGAAATATTCAGACATAGGGTTGATAAATTTGTAATTGCATTATTTAGATAAATCACCCTATGTGCATGGTTCCCGTAGCAACGCACGGGCATTTACCTAGAAAATATAAATATCCTGAATTTATAGATGGTCATATTCGATTTACGCTTCCTCAAACCAAACAAAGCCTAAGAAGTCTACTAAGGCTCCGTTTAGTTTGAAAATTTTCCTTCTCTCTCCCCATCACATCGATTGTACTTTCCATCTGTATGGAGCATTAAATGAAGTAGCACCTATTGTATGTTTGTACTTTTTGTCTGTCTATCTCGAGATGAATCTTTTGAGTCTACTTAGGCCATAATTAGACAAAAATTGTCAAATACAAATTAAAGGAAAGTGCTACAGTATATTTTTTCCCTAACTTTTTCTCAACTAAACACAGCCTAAGTGAGATGAGATGGGAGATCACGCAAGGCGGCAAGGGCCTGATGGGACGTTATGTATCGTGCGTTCTTGCTAGCACCGCAAGTGCAAGTTTAGACAATTTATGCAGGGACGGTCCAGCATGGGGTTTTCGAACTTTTGATCCGCCATCGTTCCGACATAGCTCCACCTATTGTCTCTGATCATTATTTTCTCAACTTTTGCGTTGCCCATCCTACTGGCTAAGGCACGTATTTTGTACACCAGTCTCCAACCCACCCCCCAGACCCCCACACACACCCCACCACCACCAGCCCCACACCCACCCCCCCCACCCCCCCCCCCCCCCCCCCCCCCCCCCCCCCCCCCAAAAAAAAAAAACACACACACACACACAAACGATCCGTACAAAAAATTGTTGTTTGATTCCATGACCTGATGTACCCCTTGAGCTGAGCTCCAGATCTGATAGCACCGCTTACTGTTTGATAGGAAACTTTGGGTTTCTTGTGGACCGGCAATATAACACAGCCAAGAATCAGTGGTAACGGTTACTCAAAGCACACTTTATATTCGTGAGGGGTTTTGTCGCGCACAAAAATTTAACCCTTGGAATATCGGTGAGAACTGAGAAAAAAAATATGGATGCGGCCAAACGAATTAATCATTGAATAGATGCAGAAACACTAGTATTGGCTAGATCCAGAAGGAATTAATTATTAATTATACATGTCATTGTCATCCGAGATCAAAATATTATCTAACATCCAAATTGCACCAATGATAACTAAGCTGAAACCGTACTACATGTTCGGCAAAAGCATAACCGAAGCTTAGATTACGAATGTCTTAAGATAAACTAAACTAAGGACATCGCCGATCATCCCAAACACATATGTAACAGTTGTACAACAATAACACCAGGCCAGGGGGGTCGCCTCAAAGACCAAAACCGCTTATCTTCTCTGAAGTAGCAATGTACCACAAAATGCTGATGGACCGATCAACAGCCAATGCCAACGGTAGTAAAATACATTTCAATGCCCCGGTGGAAACCTACTTCCCAGCTGATTCAGGAGAGCCATCCCCGTAGGAAACCAAACCTTTCTTGCCTCCACGACTGGGGCTACCAGAGAGTGACCGAGACGGGGACGGGGACTGAGATTTCTCATCACTTGCACGCTTCAGTGATGGGGAATCAGGTGGGGACGGATGATGCACTGGTGGAGACCTCGACCTTGACCCAGAAAGGTGGCTCCTGGAAACTGATCGTTCACGATCACCATGTGACCTTGATTTCCTCGCAAGGGGTGAACGGCTCCTTACAGGGCTTTTGCTGTATCCACCTCCCCTTCCTCTTTCTCTGTGGATAGGGCTGCGTGAAGCGCTTCGGCTCCTCCTCCTGTACCTACTACGCCTCAAGTGGCAAAATAAAGAAATCATGACATAGAACCAATCACAAGAATGGGCTATGCATACAGATTGGAGAGAGAAAAAAAAAACTTAGATTAAAATTGCTTCAATCATTTTCAAATAATAACTTTAGAAAAATAATAGGTTTCAAACTAAAATGCTGTCTGTTCAGAATAGGTTTGATGATGTACCATCACAAATGATAATAGAAACTGATACTCATAGAAAAATAACAAGTACTTTAATTATCACATACAAACTGTTCACTTACCTTGGCGATGGCACTCTGCCTCTGGGTGGGCTTCTATACCGTCGAGGAGGTGATCGATGCCGGGAACCCCGGTAACCCATGTATCTACATAAGGGGGGGAAAATCATTTAAAACTCTAAACCAAATTAAAACAACAGACCAAACTTTGATTCAATTACCTGTCACGGTCATTTCTTCCACCATAACGATGCAAGCGATCAGCAGAAGGTGAGCGATATTGTCTTGCAAATGAGTACCGCTGAGTAAAACCCCGTCCACGTCTTATGCGTTTCGGTGACCCTTCAGGAGAATCACTCCTGGATGGGCTCCTTCCATTGTTTGGTGGTGTTACTGCCCTGCGATGTGGACTGGGACTTCTGCTAATTTTCCTGCGAGGTCGACCCCCTCTTACTGGGCTTCTGCTCACACTTCTTCTAAGTATTCTTGCAGGGCTCCTGCTGATGCTTCTGCGAATGTTCCGTCGTGGACTTCTCATAGGGCTTCTCCTAGAAGGCCTATGTGGGCTCCTTGAAATCCTAACAGGGCTCCGGCTAACGCTTCGCAATGGAGATATCCCAGAGGTTCGGGTAATGCTTCTACGCTTCTCCAATGGTGGGCTTGGGCTGACACTTTTTCGTACATGAGTTCTCTCCAGGCTCCTGCTTGGACTTCTCTGTGGCATGGACCTAGCTGAGCTCCTGCTAATGCTTCTTCTGTGAGCTCTAACAGGACTCCTGCTTATGTGGGGGCTTCTGCTTGCATCTCTGGGTAAGCTCTTGCTGAGGCTCCTAGCAGGGCTC
Source organism: Eremochloa ophiuroides (assembly GCA_038502445.1). NCBI lineage: Eukaryota > Viridiplantae > Streptophyta > Magnoliopsida > Poales > Poaceae > Eremochloa > Eremochloa ophiuroides. The sequence goes on along the minus strand of JAHLJS010000005.1, from coordinate 15,224,816 downwards.
CTGCTGATGCTCTGCCGTCTGGCTGGACTCCTGCTCTCGCTTCTTTTGGGAGTATGGACAGGACTTCTACTGCGATTATGGTGAGCAGGGCTCCTGCTAACTGACCTCTTCAGGCTGGTAATTGACCTTTTCATTGGGCTTCTTCTTGGACTGATACTCATACTCTTGCTCATTGAGTGATTAACACTCATGCTCTGGCTCCTGCTTATCAATGACAGATGAAACATCCCTTCCAGAAGCAGTAAGCACAAAGAATGATTTATGTATGAAGAAGTATAGGAAACCTAGATTTGCTTCGATTGCCAGTTAGAACAGGCATGACAGCTGCATTCCTTTCCATTTTTGATTCATTAACACCATTTGTATGGATTTCCCCGTTTTGCAGGGGAGGGACATCTTCTGTGGGACTCCTTGGTATTCCACTCTTTTGTTGTGGTGATGTGGCATCCTTCAAAGAAGCCACTGCAGCAAGATTTTCCTCTGAAAAGGTAGGTGTAGATTGCAATCATTAGTTGAACTAAACTAAACATGTACCACATAAACCAAGCAAGAACTATATATCCCTTACTAAATGTCCAATAAGTACAGTTGTTCATGCAAGACATATAACAGAACAATGCCACTGATAATACCATGCAACCATGATCTTAAGATTAAAAGAGATATCACCTTTTTGGACATGGCATGGTCTACCTTTAGCCATTGTTTATTGTTTTCCACTATAATATAGTCATGTTTATAAATTACAAAAAACTAATAAAATTATGAGATTAAGACAGTATGTTTTAAGAAAAATCTAAGTGAACGGTTCTCATAATTCCAATCCAACTGTCTGCATTCCAGAAGTTATTCACAGTCGGTTTCAAACGTTCGACAAGATCCTTGTCCATAACACAAGTATTTGCGATGTGCCACATAAACCAAGCAAGAACTATATATCCCTTTTGTGATGTCTCTTGATTGTGTTTGGATAGCATTAGCTACTGCCATTGCATTACCTTATCATGTTTATTCTATCAGTTTCTTGAAATAGAATAAAGTACTTAACCAGATATGGTATCCTATTGCGCCTGTACAGACCATTAATGATGATGAATTCCACCCAACTCTAAAGTTACAAAGGATTGGCTGACGTAGTACACTGTACAAAGCACAAGTTTAAGGGCATGTTACTCCCAACTCCCAGTTCATAAACCTAATAACTAACTGAGAAATCAGAACAAAGTTCGGGAACCTATGCTTCGATTTGTATTAGTGAAATACAGAAGCTCAACCTAAATTGGGATAAAGAATATACAGGCAAAAAGAAAAGAAACTACCAGAAACTTGAGATGATGCCTTGGCCTTCCGCCCACGACGGTGTCTCTTGCTTCTAGCATCTTTAGAGCTGCTATCGCTCGTACTTTCAGCTTCACTGTCATCCTTCATTATCCTGCTAACAAAAGAACATATATTACAGATCAAAGGTCAGGAATGTTCAATTTGACAATGTTAACAGACCTTTTTGACTTCCGTTTTGATTTCCTATCACGCTTCCTACGCCTTCTTTCACGCTTATGGTCAAGCTTTCTTCTTGAACGCTTGCGTTTATTTTTCTTGGAGTGTCTCTTTCTGCGCCTTCGCCTATCATCACTTGAGCTGCTGACATCAGATGAGTCACTTGAGTAAGTATCAGAATCACTCTCAGAATCAGATGATTCAGTCTCCGACTCAGAAGAGCTATCTGATTCCGAATAAGAATATCTCCTCTTCTTCCTTCTCCTTTTTGAAGATTTGTTACGAGGTCCCTTGTGTTGTTCTTCGTTACTTTCCTCATCAGAAGATATATCCTTTGACAACTTTGATTTGGCAGCCCTCTTTTTATCTGTATGACCATTATCACATGAAAAGGATATTCAAAAGGTAAATACAAAAGTGTCCTAATTTACCCAAGTGTCCCAAAAAAAAGATTAAATCCTTATATTAAATAGATCAATAGGTGCGCGAAAATTCCAAACAGTTGATAAGCATTACCAGTTTCTATTGTCATAGATCCAACATCTTTGCGTTCAGTGAGCTCCCCACAATTTACTATAGTAACCGGAACAACAGGAGTTGAATCAGGGGATTGCACATCTACTTGTTCGATCCTCTTCAGAACATCACTTCCAACAACAAGCTTGCCAAAAACTCTGTGCTTCCTGCAACACAGTAGAATGTCATATTATCAACAAAACTGTATGAAGTCAGAAAACCATGGAGTTCACAAATGAAACTGAACAAGACATTATAGAGGCTTGCCGCTTGCCTAGTTAACAGTTTGTGCCACCAGCCTGCAACATTCCTAATATAGAAAAAGCCAAAAAAACAAAACAAAAACTAAGCCTCACTACATCAAACAGGTTTCCTACTAGTCACCTTCTATTGTCACAACCAAAGAGACATGCATACCATAAGAAATGAATTTCCACAATGCAAAATTCGACACATAGACAGCGCAGAATTAATGCAACATGCCCAACCTATACACTGGCAAATGGTAGTATAGAAAGAACTGAATCAGTTTCACATATAATAGTAATACAGAACTATATAAAATTCTTGCCAATCAATAAGCAGTGTTGCTCACTTTGAATTAGGCAACAATGGAGATCCAAAGACACTACAAGTGAACAAGTACAAGAAGTAGCAGAAAACTATTCTTCTGTAGTTACAATGCTTGATAAGACAGATAATTAGTAAATGATGTTATGTCAGTGCATATAGCCGTCGGACACTTAGAGCTTTAATTTAGGATGAGAAAAAAAATTGTTTGGTACTGGAAATAAGCATCGATCTGAGAGAAATGTCCAGAGCTTAGATCCCATTCAACACCGCAAATGGATGTAAGAGAGTCTCCACACATGTCTGAAGACATATTTTGTATAAAGCCAAAACACAGTGTCATTCAAATGGAATTGATCGGAACAAACCTGTCAAGATGAGAATTAGGCTTGAAAGTAATGCAGAATTGGGAGCCACTAGCTTTGGATCCAGTATCTGCCGTCGTCAAGAGACCACGATCATCATGAGGTAGAACACAAGTTTCATCTGAAATGCAAATAATATACTGTCATTACAGATATATCGCTTGCTTTAGTGCTTACCATAACAGTTGGATAATATCTCCAGTGTTTCCAGAACAAAGCAGCCAAAAAGATTAAAATAGTAACTTATACTAGATTATTAGAATTTGGACACACTCCTAATGTAGACAGTAGACATATAACAACACAGCATTTAACTCTGTATCTGGTAACCAACATTATAAATCCTCAAATAAAAGGTTGCGAGGTTATTCCGTTATTTGCATTCAACATCTCCACTATAGAACAGATTTCACACCAAGCTAAATGGGTAATACCTGCAAATTTTCCACTATACATGCTTTCTCCACCAGACCCTGTAACATAGTTAAAAATCAGCCATTTCCAAAAACAAGATGTAACACAGGAAACTGGAACTATACATGCAAAGTAGAACAAACAAACAGAACTAATGTGTAACAGAAAATATTACTAAAAAGATAAAGATGGTAACATGCATTACCATATGTAACATTAATAGACAAAAATACAGCAATCTATAAATGTGGGCACAGTATAAATCTGGATCTTGGAACAAATCATTGCATATGAAAACAAACTAACCCTAAGCAAATTTAAAAATTTTGATACCAGAATTAAGGCCATTATGACTGTATATGACATGAAAAGACTGCTAAACTGCTCCAGTTAAAAAAAAAATGTATGAATCTTAAAGAACATCAAATGCTAGCGAGGAGTGCACAATGTAATCATCAAATCGAAAGGTAAGCACATTGTGATAACGTAGATAAATGACAACAAAAAATCATCAAAATTAGCATAAGCAGGCCATGACTGCACAACTTACAGGTGCTATGCGCATGCAAGCCCTTTAAGTAGACATACACAAGAACATTAGTTTATAAGAGAACACAAAAAATGAGAAAGGCCATGAAAGCGGGGAAGGGAATTGCAGCTTTTTTCCAGGAAGGAAAAGAAATAAAAAATGCAAACAATTGTGCAAACTCACCATTTCCTTTTGCAATGTCACCTCCCTGCAAAAAAAAAAAAAAGCAAGCTCAGCAGTTATGACTAAGAAATAACTAATTTTTCCACTCATTATTATAATAGCAAACGTAGACAATACTGCATACAACCTTAAATACTATATGATAAGAAAAGCAGTCGATATCATCTGTCTTGCATCCTACATCATGAACAAGGAAACAAGGAACTGGCTAAAAACATGACAAGACAAAGCTAACCAAATTCTAACTACAAAAATACAAACACAGTAACTGAGACGGGAGCAAAATGCATAAATACAAAATTACACAAAAGAAGAAAAACTAACTTGTGCCATGAACCCCTTGATGACACAGTGGAACGATGATCCCTTGTAACATAATGGCTTCTTAGTCTTCTGTCCTATTCCCAGCTCACCTAAAGCGTGCAACGTCAATTAGAAAGAGCAACAGTACTAGGAAATAGGGAGGAGTTTTCTAAACTGAGAACCACTACATTATCAGAAGATTTCCAAAACACATATTAGTATATTAACCGTTCAACATCAAATTAGCCTTTTTATGCATAAATTAGATTGACAGCTTAGAACACAAGATATGGACTAGAAGTCTACAGGTCAAGTTATAGTAATAATATGCGAGTAACTTTGGGTTAACTGATGTACACAAGTTCAGAATCTTCATTCCATATCCCAATTTTAATTGATATCATAACCCGAAGAAAATTATAACAAATTGTCTGCCAAAATATATATATACAACTGTTTAAGTAGAAACATCAGCCGGTGTATCATGCATCCAGTTTTACTTGAAATATGTAAGAGACTTAACATCATCGCCTTGCTCAAAGTTTCAAGATGAAGTTTCATAATTTAAACAGAAATAATAAATTTATTCAAGTATATTAAAGCTTAACATATATAAAGACATAGTTAAGCATTAAGCATGCAGAATTACTTTGCCAGGAAATTAACTAAAATTCCTAGGAAGCAATGAACATCTAAATATGTATTGTTGATCATCACAGAAAGAATAGATTAGGTTCTCAAATTTCGAAAATAATAAAAAAGAATCACAGAATGGCACATTGGATATGGCTGAAAGTAGATGAGAGAGTTTGGGTTTGAATAATATTCCAAAGAGTGTTTTTAAGCAAAGAAAAACAACAAAAATCATTAGGACTACCAAGTGGCAAGTGCTGACAAAAGGACTAGCATCACGACAGTATCAGTGACAATTGATTAGTGCAGATTATCAAAATAAACAGTAGTAAGAGCAGTAATAAAACACATTATTGCAGTATTCTGCCATGTTGCAAAGAATCGCTATGCATTACTGCCATTGAACACAATTACAGGTCCATTTAGGTTTGTCCTAGGTCAAATTCTTTTTAGTTCCAGACATCAATATCTAAAATTCACATAGATTTGCAACAGATCACAATTAGTAGATTCATCAGGATAAAATACATTATTGTGGTATTCTTCCATGTTGCAAAGAATAGCTACACATTACTTCCATAGACCACAAGTAAAAGGTTCATTTAGGTTTGGCCTAGGTCAAATTCTACCTAAAATTCACATAGATCAACAGAAGGTCGCCATTAGTAGATTCATAGGAACAATTATTTTCCAAATACAAATCCTTTTAATTTAATACTATCCATTTTTCTTCCTTGATCTTGCTGGTCAAACCGAAGTATTGGACACTGTTTCAATGTCCTATAGGCTTGTATTAGAGAGGATAAGGATAGGAAGTACAACATTTGTGCAAAAATATAGGAAAAAATTTCCCCAACAATTGGAACCATTGAAGCGAAATTAAACAAGCAGAAAGGCTGTGGCCTATTTTTCAATCAAAGAGTGAAACTTCACAAGCTTCCCAAAGTAATTAAAAGCATTTGAACTTGAAACTAAACTTGTAGTTTCCCAAAATTAAAAAGGATTACAATCTTTAGCACTGGAACATTATTCACCACAGAAACTCTTTCAGTGAAACAGTTTTTCATTATTACTGTTTGGATGGGGCATCAGCAGATCTAACCCTCCCTGGTTAAGAGCTAAGACCCACATCTAGATAACAATGGCAATTGGTAGCATAATCCTAGCTGGTGATAACATCACATTCCCTCATAAACAATATGATATGATCTGCACACCATGTGATTAAGTGGCCGCTGTAAGCATGTCTAATTGTCCAGTGTGCTTCAGTGCTTGACTACTCACGTACTCAGTAAACTTCAAGCACTAAAAAGAGTGTAGCTCTAAAACTGTAAGATTTTTATAACTTCGGAAGAGTGATGCTACTTCAAATAGTTAATAGTTCGAACAGATGACAACAAAAACTTCAGTATTTGATGGACTTATGTGAGACCATGACCATTAGAAATCTAGAGCAACATGTCCAATTGTCACATAAACCAATTTACAAAATAATATGTAACACTAACTAAAAGATGAATTTTAACTAATTTAATGAAAAGGAAGTGGAGGGAGAGAATATTACCTGTGCATAAAGCTCTGAAGTTCTCAGTCGTAAGGGGTGCAACATCAGCGAACAACTGCAAGGAAAGGTAACTCATGCTTTTAAACAGATCAAGCAAACTAATACCATCATTAGCCTTCAATATATAAAGACACAGCTACAGCTCCTAATCTTTAACGTTGCAGTCTTAGTCACACTTGCACTACCATCTGAATATGAATTTGAGAAACAGTAATAACAAACATACCTCAAAGATCATTCTTTCATCTGGTGCATCACCTACTGATACATCCAGAAAGACAATGGGGTTCCTCTTTCTCCCCATATTCTTGAATAGATGTGAGCCCTGAAGCCAACAGGGTAGCTTCACAATGAAAAAATGGAACGATATCAACAAAGTAAGCATTTGGATAAAGAAGTGGTAAAAAATATGACATTGCTACCCTATACAAAATTTAATATGACACATACTGAAACCCCATATAGTTTGTAAACATCTATTTCAAAAGAAAAATTTGCTATATGCCTTCAAATTTGCATGTGTTTACATGATTAAAATAGCTGCAGAAATATACTTCACACAACACATAAATGCAATTTCTTTTGCAGCCTTCTAAAAGAAACTCACAAGCATGGAGTAGAGAGTATGCAGATGCAACAAGCATAATACCCAATTCTACTAGCAAAAACCAGCTTTTACAATATATACCCATTGCAAACAAGCAACAAGGAAGCAAGACAACAAAAATACTCAAAAACATTCATCTGGTAGTCCCTGGCCTTGTTGCAAATCACTTAATAATAAAAAATCTTTACCTATATATCTATATATATATTGTTATTTATTATTTATATAATGTTAAATAGTGGAAATTTCTTCCTCCAAATTTTGGTCCATCACACTCGCTTGGTCAGTCTGTCCCTACACTCGCACAAGCAGAGTCCTTGCCTATTTTACTAAGAGTAGTGATACAGGATAAATTAAAGACCAGAATCCTAATTGGTTTACTATCTCGTCTGTGACCCAAACTCACAACCTCTGGAATTAGAATAGCAAGAGTCCAGCGACAGTACATAGTCCGATTCCAAAATGTCCTATAGCAAATGCATAAGATGTACGTTCCTGTTGCAACACACGGGTATGTTTGCTAGTTAATAAAAATATATATTTACACCTGTGCAAGCTTTGTACATCTGTTCCACTGCCCGTGATGGAGCTAGGATCATATGATTGAGGCCCAACTAAGTAAATCCATGAAGCAAATATTAAAACATGCACTAAAGTTATTGTTGATCTCAAAGGCTTCAATGGAAAAAAAATGCATCATGGGGGTCATTCGTTCAGCATGTCCCTGCCAGCCCCCCTACTGACTCCGAAACCACTGCAGTCTACATCACACGGTGCCAGCCAACACTAATTTGAGTACTCAGTAATCAAGCAGAGCAACGCCCAAGTGCAACGCCGGGAATCGAGGCAAGACCCCAGATCAGGATCCGTGCACCACACTCCGCAAACCCTGAAAACCCCTACAAACCCACAAAACCCTACCGCAAACACGACCCCAAACCCTAGAACCACCTCCTCCTCCCCATCCAAACCTGAGAGCCCCAACCGCGCATGAAACGCTCTGACCACACAGATCGAAACGCGCGAGCCAGGCCCGCGGCGCTCGATCCAGCGACGACGAGATAGAGGGGAGCAGCTCGGGTGGAGAGAGAGAGAGAGGGAGAGCACGAACCGCAAAGGGGAGACTCAGGCGGCTCGACGGCGCCGATCGCGTCGGAGCGGTGCGAGGGTGTCGTGGTAAGGTGGCGAGGATATTTGTTTGCTCGCTGGGGATCGGAGCGCAGCCGCAGCCCCGCGGAAGGCACACCACCACCACGCGGCCGCACAAGCGGAGTGGAGGTGGGGGATAGGAGAGTGGAGGAGCGCAGCGGCCAAGTATTATTACCCTACCCCCTCCCCTCTGCTGCGACGGGCCAAGTACAGTTTTGCCCCCGATACGTGGAGCGTCGAATGCTAGTCCTAGATGCACGGCACGTGGGCCTGGGACTGGGAGCCCTGGTGGCGGCGACAGTGAACGGTCGGGCGACGTGGGCTCCGGCACCAGAATTGTGACAGGCCGCGAAAATGGCCCATCGATCCTCCACCCCGCGCAATCAACCCAACCCAATACTAGGATTTCTTCTTTTCTTGCAAAACGTCTATTTTCCTCCCCTCAAATTTTACTAAAGTCCATTTTTTCCTCCTTAAACCATAAAATCGGGTAAATCGTCTCTCTCAACTCTTGAAATCATGTATTTTACATCCCTGGTCCGATTGTAAACGACTTTGAAGACGGTTTTATCTTTTTTATTTATTTCGGCCAAATCTTTGAAAAAACATAGTAAATTAAAAATAATCATAAAATAAAAAAATTTGTTGGACACCAGATAAGTAAATCTACAAATGAACATATAATATGGTATGTTTTAGTACTAAGTTTTTCTATAGATTTATAGATTTAGATATATGGTTTTTCTATAATTAATTGAAATAATTCATAACTACAGCTTATATAGTCAATTGTGCTGAAATTTTTATGGTGGCCTAACTATTGTATGCTTGAATTATAGTAAAAAAATCATATTGATTGAATCATGTATAATTTATTTATAGATTTATTTAGGGTTTATGCTTGTTAAATCTAAATAAATCTATAACTAATTTTAGATTAAATTATAGATTTATTTTGATTTAGTTATAGATTTATTTATATTTAGTCATAACTAATTTAGTTTTAACGAGCATAAATTCTAAAGAAATCTATAACTAAAGTCTAAATTAGTTATAACTAAATATAAACAAATCTATAATTAAATCTAAAATTAGTTATAGATATATTTAGTTTTAATAAACATAAACCCTAAAGAAATCTATAAATAAGTTATACATGATCCAATCAGTATGAAATTTTACTACAATTTATGCATACAATAATTAGGCTACATTAAAATTTTCACCACAATTGAACCATAAAAGCTGCAATTATGAATTATTCAAATTAATTATAGAAAAGCATAGATCCAAATCTATAGAAAAACTTTGTATTAAAGCACATACCATATTATATGTTCACTTATAGATTTACTCATGTAGAGTCTAACAAAATTTGATTTTCCATTTTATGAATTTTTACGATTTACTATGATTTTTCAAATAATTAGCCGAAATGGATAAAAATGAAAAAAAAAACAAAACCGCTTTCAAAATAGCCTATAGTTGAGCCGGGGAGGTAAAATGCATAGTTTCAAAAGTTGAGGGAAGTGATTTACTTGGTTTTGTAATTTAGGGAGGAAAAACTAACTTTCGCAAAAGTTGAGGGAGTCAAAGAACTACCATTACTGCTCATCCAGTCTTGGGCCCATCATTTATAATTATTCCTCTCTGTGAAGTATGCTAGGATGTAGTAGTATTTTTCTCTCACAGAAATTTAGCATTAGCTGAAACCAGGGCCTCTTTTTAGACCTGAGAGCGCTGAGTATCTTATCTTACTAAGTAGCGTGCCCGTACGTTGCTACAGGATTACTAAACTTTTATACTAAACAAGTAGATCGCATGGTAAAGTTCATCAATACATGGTTCAATCATGAATACCAAATTTCAAGACTAACACTCAAGGCGTCAACAATTCTCTATTATTATGAAATAAGGCCAACAATGCTCCAATCCTAGGTTGCACAAAATCTCAAAAAATAATCATTCTAAGCCAAAACTTTAATTGAGTCCACATGTATTTATCTCATATGAAATAAGGTCGGCAACACTCCGTAAATATAAAGACATTACACAAGACTTTGTTCTTGAAATTTAATAAAATATGAAATATATGAGTCAAAATCACTTCATATATTACTGATAAGATAATGATAAATACCAAAGATAACATTGACATTGATCAAAAACAAAGTTTGTGAAATTAACATGCACCAAGAGCGTGGTGTCAGTCTCACAAAATCTACTATACTGCCATTTCCATGATGCGGTTAAGATAATATTTTATATCAGTTACCATGACGCATCTGATCAAGGAACGAGAAAAGCATATGGTAGTCACATAGCCAATTTGTATAAGGTGTGTAGAATACAGAATTAGTTTTAGTTTGTACAGAAATACCATACACAACTCAAAACTCAAACACCCGATCGACTGCTCCGGAACTAAAGCGCCCATGACAAAAACTAAGCACGACAGTCCTCGAGCCTAGACATAGACCACAACCTTCATTGATATTCAGCTACAGCAAGTGCACCTGCAACACTTGAAGCTGCACCATCGAAAACACATTTGTTGCGGTGAGCATGTGCTTGAAATCATTACCTACTAATAAGACAATAACAGATACCACAAACCAAAGTTTCACTAAGGCTGTTTCTAAAATTTCCTCTGACAATTTCTACCAGTAAAAATTTCAACGTGTCCTCAATATAATTCTACTACATAAGAAGAAAATTAATCGCACTTCATAAATGCCAAGATGCATATGTCCATGATTTTCCACTGTCGATGGGATATAGGGATAGATAGATGGAGGAGAAATGAATTAATGATACATGGATTACCTGCAAAGAATATCTTGGACATGATGACCATAACTCAAACTGGTTTCCACCACAAAACCAACCATAAGATTATCTGAAATTCATTTATGCCAATTATGGCATGTACTACTGAGGTTTCTGGCCTAGCATCTATCAATTATGTGTACCATAATAGCAGTTAAGATACTGCACTAAGTATGTTTACAGAATGCCTCATAATACAAGGCAAGAAGATCATTCAAAAGACTACTTGAGCACCATAATACGAAATAATTAGACATCTCATTTAAATTGACATAGTAATATAATTTACACATCATGCTGCGAATTGATCAATGGAAGGCAGGGCTTCCTTACCAGCAAGGCAAGACGCCAACCGATCCTCAGGATGAGGCCGACAGGTCACGGCGGCGGCAGGAACATCGTGTCTTAGTCAAGACGCACACACACAAGACACATTGTTAAATATACTACTTGAACTTGCTCTGTAAATAAACAGAAAAATTGACAAATAAATCAAGGGTAGTAGGACCATGCATAGCTAAGTCTACTATTTGCATTGATCTTATAAGGTGGAAAAGATACCACAAGTAGGGGCAAACCCAACATATGACCGAGATCTTTTTCGGCAGTGCTCCTCGTAATCGACCTCCTGCTCCTCCATGGCTCCACATCTCTCCATGCAGTTGTACTCTTCGCTACTCCAATAAAGATCCTCCGTGCAAGCGCACCGTACACAACTACGCATCGAGGGCCTGCAGGATGCAGCTCGAATCGGGCCGCTTACCCTCACAGATGTGAGCGCCACTGGCCAGGAAGGGAGGCCTCGGAAGGAGAGTGCTGCCCATGCCACCGCATGTCCAATCGAGCGCCGCTAGCCGGAGAAGGGGACTGCGTGCGCCATATAATATAACTATAGTTGATTTGAAATAAACTCAGCAGACACTGACATTTAAATTGTTTACTACTTTAGAATTAAAAAACTTGTCTGCTATTGTTTTGTCAGAGTGCACCATGTAATTTCAGAAAGAGGGAGAAAAGAGTCCAACAAAACGAAGGCAACAAGAGGCATAGCCACTTCTGTACAACAAAGCTACATTTGTAAAATATACTTCTGTACCCACTTTTTTCACATGCAAATCAACAGAAAATTTGAACTTTAAAGGCCAATATGCCTTGGACTAAGCAAACTAATTACTAAAGCACCTTCAAAAAGTCTAATACATACAAACCAATCGAAGATGTAAGAGCAAGCAGCGTGTTCTCGAGAGCTGACCTGCACAAGCTGGCCTCTTCTTTGGAGAGGACGACGATCTAGAGCCAAACCTGCATAACTCGCCCAACCTTGTCCGCTAATCAAGAGTCAGGAGACACTTCCCATGCCTTCTACGCACCTGCTCCAACAGATCAGAAAGTTTAATCGAATCAATGACATAAATTCCAATTAGACTGCAGAACATAATGGCCATTTTTGGCAATTGGAATTGCCAGTATCAGACGACAATGAATTGATGGTTACATGCCTTGGTGTAACCACACTAACTGGTGACTGAAAAACTGCTTTCATATCTTAATCCTAGCATGATGAGATAATACAAGGTGTGGTGTATATTAACTCAAACCAGTAATGCACCTGATCTCAACGTATAATGCCAAATCATAGAGTAAGTGCTCAGCCAAAGATTAAAATGCCTAAACAGACATTAGGGGTTCACCAAACATAGCTTAGATATAATAGTTTGAGAATTCTATTTGCACTTGATGAATATTATGATATAATAAGCTTATGGGAATAATCTATTTTAATAATATCACCTAAATTGCAGAGCTATATATGTTGGGAAAAAAGACGCACTTTATTATAGTTTGGTCCAATATGTCTAACTGAAAGAAGTCTACTGCAAACTGAAATTAATCCATATTTCACTTTAGTTACAGTGTGATTTCTAATTAAGCAAAATCCCTCAATTAGTCTTTGACACATATATCCTGTTAATTAAAGAGGGAAGCCACTGGTAGCAGAACATGTCAGATAGCTTGGTTAGGAGTTCCCATGCCCAGTCATGGACTTCCCAAGGCTTCAATGTTTAATATAAGAAAAGAAAAAAATCACCTTACATCAGTCGAGAATAATAGCAATATTCAGTCGCCTTCGCCTTTGCCAGCAAGTGTAGTCGGCATGACCTATTGAACAATATAGGAACAAAGGGTGATCTACAGGCAGCAACAGCACAATGGATACTATAAATAGTTAAATACTAAATAGGAGGAACAAATTGATACTATAAGGCAGCTGATATTTCTTTTTAAATCAAGCCATTATACTACAGCGTTATAATTTCAAACCATATATATTTTAAAATTAGTAGGTACCATGTGTATTTTTTTACATATTATAATCAAATTAACTTGAAAAGGCTATTTAATTTATGAGTTATTCCCAATCACTACTGCTGCTAACCAAACAGCTAAGTGCTAATCGACCACACCTGAGAGTAGAACACTGAAGAAAAAGAAACGCAGACAACAGAGAAAGGAAGAGAGCAGATGAGCGCAAGGAAGAACTGACCTGATTCACTCCTCAACGCAAGTACTACATCTCAAGCAAAGTGAAATTATTTAATGCTTCTAACTTGAGCCAATGATTACATGAAGTAGTACTCAGCATCAGCAACAGATTGAGGTATCTGTGCACGCATCGAGAAGCTGGACGCAAGAACAGAAAAGGTGCGGCCACAAAAATCCACCAAAAGCCTGATCAAATCACCATGATTTGATCCCAAAACTTGCACAGGCAATCACCACGGAGGAGGTATACTATCTCCAAGAAATTAGGACCCAATTTGAATCCTACCTCCGGGAAAATCAGATCGTGCGCAAGAACGAAATTTTCTCCGCGAAAACAAAATTGATTTGATTCTTCATGCTCGAGTTGATTCAACCAAAATCACTCATAGTGAAACATCAATACATGTCCCTGCACGAATCAAACCAAAAGAAACGGACTAAAACCGCCTCAAATCGACGAATCGGGTGAGAAGGACGACGGGGGAGCCACTCGAAAGCGAGGACAGCGGTCGCTCAACAGCCACGGACGCAGGCCGCCTAAAGGCAAGGAGCGCCCGGCCGCGCGGCGGCGAGGACAGCGGAAGCGGATGAGGGCTCAGTATAGGTTGGGGAGGCGTCGTGGCGTCCAGCGAGTCCGGTGGCGTGGAGGCGGCGGGCACCGTCATGTATTCCAGCTTCCGCTCGAGGTTTTTGTTGCATCAAAACGGCCCCAGCAACGCATACACCGTCGCAGGAGAGATGACGACGGGGAGCGCACAGCGCTGGGAGGGTGAGAGCGAGGGCGCCGCATGGCAGATGGTGATGGCGAGGGCGAGGGAGACGGCGGCGGCGAGGGCAACACGAGATTTTGGCTCACGGAGTTTTTTTTTTTTTTGTTTCTTTCCTTTTGGCACAGGTGAGCGGCGGCCACCGGCGGAGCCCGATCGCCGCTCCTCCGCGACGTGCTCGGGGACGAGCACCATCGGGCATCCGTGTGCCGCCGCCCCGCGAACAGGGGGCATCGTCGTCCCTGTAATGCACCACTCGGTGAGGCGGCCGCAGTTGGGGCCGGCCGGTACGAGGCGACGCCGGAAGAGAGGGAGTGAGAGACGGGAAGGGAAGCGGGGGCTGGAGCGGCGGCGGCGCACGAGATGCGTCACGTCGAGGGTCGTGGCTGGGAGGGAGGAGCACGTGGGGAGAGAATTGCGATTTCTTTTCCTCAGGCGCGTGATTGTCGCATGGGGGAAGGGGCGGGGGCGGGCAGGACGAAAGGATACAGGACGATAGGGCTAAATAAAAGTCGTACTAAATTTTATTCTTGTTTTTAATCTTATTAGTTGTAGAGAATCCGGGCAAGGACGGACAGGACGAAAGGACGCGCAGGTGGGAGACAGGACGATAGGACCAAACAAAAGTCGTATCAAATTCTATTCTCCTTTTTAGTCTTACTAGGAAAAATACCCGTGCGTTACTACGGGTGACTATATACTAAAAAATATATGAAGTTAAACACTATATTTAATAAATAGTCTAAATTAGTCTAAATTTTATCAACTTAAAAATCATTCATTCACAAGTTAAAAGTGCAAATGTACAATCCACCTATGCTAGTTTTTCAGTTCAGCCAGTTTTGCTTTGTCATTCCTGCGTGCGTGATTTTTAAGGTCTAATGCAAATATCGGTGGATATTGATTCAAAGGAATTAAAATAAACGGGAACATGGAGGAGATCTCTAAGGTTAGTGTATTGTTTTGTATGCACTTCTCCTTGAGCGCCATTCAGGTATCGTCTCTGTGAGCACAACTGCAACTCTTCGTGGAGGTGTTCTGCGGTCCGGAAGCGCCATTGCTGCCGCGTCTAGTGAAGTTGAGCACTGAACGCAGCTATTGGGGGTATATCTACGATGGTTGCTGTACTGCAGATCCATTCGCCCGCTGCCCGTACGTACACGTCGAGCTGCCCAGCTCCCACCCGCCTCCACGGACACGAGCAGCTCTGCTCCTCGCCGCGCCACCACGCCGTTTAGCTGTGCGAGCACACCAGTTCGCGCTCGTCATCCCGACACGGTTCAAGGAAAACGAGCGGTGGCGGCGTTGGTGGGCCGATGTTCCATGTCGGCGTCGCCATCGTGGTCCACGGTCGACGCCTGACCCCGGCTTTGTGGTCGCGCTCGATCAATTCACGATAAGAAAGATACGAATTGTGGCAGTTTTATCTCAATCGAGTAGTAGTCCTTCTGAAAATCGTGTTCAACACGGAGACATAACAGGTGAGCAAAAGGTAATACGTGGACACGTGCGAACGTTGCGAGGACCATAGTCATAGTCGTAGGTGCACAGGATTAGCAAAGGCCAGATAAAAAATCCAGGGGAGAAACTTTGACTCTTTAGTATTTGGTATAGATATAAAATAAAAATATAGATATAGAATGAGATATAAAGAGCAGTGTTATGAAAAGTAAAAAGAGGTTTTGAGGCCTATGACGATAATATGGTTTGGATGCCACGTGCTTTTATATTAATTAAAAACAATGGGATAAAAATATAAAGCACACTCTTCCATCCGTCGTTTCATGACCACATACCGCAAAATACACACTGTCTATCTTCATTCACCAATGAAGGTTACCTTATGGCCTTATCCGTTCACCAGATTTAGAGCATCAAGCGAGGAGGTATGCTGCCCGACTCCAGCTTTGCTGCATACCAATCACCAAAACTGTAGTTTCAAAAAAAAATCATCAAAACTGTTCGGGCGAGCGCTGCCGAGCGAAGCATGGTTTGAGCTGAGGCGCTGAGCAGATGCCTGTGGCGGGCCTCGGGGGCGCAACGGCGGCAGGAGCTCCGCTCAGTCTACTCCAAGCTGTGACGCTAAGTGCCTCCTCTCTCTCTGCGATGCGACATCTAGTGGCCGCGAAGGCCACGATGTCGATGCTCGGTGTGGACTCGTAGCAGCGAATCTGAGGGTGGCCAGCGACGTCAGTGTCAACGCTACGAAGAGGACTTACAGGTAGCGGTGACTGAGGCGTGCCGTTGCACCATGGTCAGGCTCCCGTTGGAAGCCGGCCGAGTGGGAGATCCATAAGCGCTGCACGACTCCATCTGCGGCGACGGTGCCAGCTGCACAAGCTACGTCCTTGACGGTGGCGATGACCGCGCGAGGTCCGTCTCCGTCCCTATCCCTTCCCTGCATCGTCGACCTGCTGCGCACACCCATCGTGCATGTCTGCTGCGCCGCCGCCGCCGCCGCAACCGAGAGTATTGATCTATCTTTTCATTGCGTATATATAGAAAAGAAGAGACCCTCCAGACACGAGGGAGGGCAGAGTCACGGCAAAATAAAAGACTAAACCAAAAACGCTTGAAAAAAAACTCGCAGAGTTCAAACGACCCACGATAGAGCTTGACGAAAATTTTGCTGGAGAAATCTTCTCGTTTTATTAATAGGTATAGATTAGTTGTAGAGATATCTATCTATACCTCACTCTTTTTTTCGTCAACCTTTTGTTCTACCGTCCGAGCGGACTTGTCTCCAACTGTCCGGTCCAGTTGCTCCTTTCCGGCCCACTCGAGGCCTACTCGCTGCTCGCCACGCCGCTCCATTAAACAAAAATCTTCGTCTCTTTCTTCCTCTCCCCAGGCCACATCACATCCTGTCCGGGGACAACGCCGCCGCTCCCGTCCGTGCGCATGGCCAAGGCTGCCGCTCCTCTCCGTCACGGGTCGGCGCCGCCTTCCTCCGTGCGCAGCGTCACCGCTCTTCCCTTCCACGCACAGGGCCAAGGCTCCTCCCGTCCGTGCATGCGTCGCTGCTCTTCCCTTCCACACGCAGAGCCAATTCCGCCGTTCCTCCCATCCGCACACAGGGCCGAGGAGGTCAAAGTGAGGAAAGCGCGAACTCTGGTCTCCTACGGCGGCGGAGGTGCTGCCACAGAGCCACTAGCGAGAATTGGAACCATAATCCAATCGAACAAAGACACCAGGTCGGATCGGGACACCAGCTCAGATTGGAAAAAAAAACATTGTAAGTTTGGCATGAATTCCATGTTCGATACAACTCCTTCACTTTTTTTTTCCTATTTATATATTAGATTATAAGAGATCTCGGTTGAAAATTGTGCCATTGGGATATATATGTTCTCGTAGGCCTCCGATCCTGATCTTGCCGAGCTGAATAAGTTCAGAAGTTCCTCATCTTGCCTCTAAATCCTGATCTCGCCGTACACACGATTAAGCAAGGTTGGTTCTCGAAGAATTTTTGAAGTTCATATGCTATTCTCTTTAAATTTGCTAGATTTAGTTAATTCTAGGTAGTGGGCATTCATATATGTGTGTGTTTTGCTAGATGATTCACATGTGCTATTTGAGTGCACTTCTGCTTGGGCAATATCTTTTTTTCGCAATCATCTGATTCATGCTCAAATTCAATGTGTTGGTTTACAGACTATATATAGGTGAAAAACACTTTTTTCTGGTTAATTATTTATTTACAGAAACAATATCTTTAATGTTTGGGGTTTATAACAAGTATAAGCTGAGGCTACCTCCTCATCCTGATTCTCTCATTGGCTCTCTTTGCAAGTTACGCCATATGATCACGTAAGGAAGCCAACAGCTGCGCATGTTGCCATTGCTCCTGTCAACACAAGTATAGAGGTGAGCATACCCTTCTTTCTTCACTACTATGGTAGTAGCAGCCTCCATCGGGTGACTGCTAGCTGCCAATTGCTTAGACTTAACGGTTGCTCTTTTTTTTTAAAAAAAAATCACGCTGTTCTGATCTTTGAATATATCACAATATTAACAGATAGCAAATCTTTACTGGCATGACAACCAAGCTGTGAATTTTTAAGTTCTTCTTTTGAGTGTGGTGTTAGATGTACTGATTGTGGTTAAACCATCTTTATTTGCGCAGTCATGCAATGAAGTTACATCGTACTTTGTTCACCTGAACATGTTGGTGAGTGTGTTAAGTTGACTGAAAAGCTTAGGCGAGTTCCCTATTTCCTTAAGCAAAGCTAAAAAAGACAAACATCCAATGATCTGGTATGTGCAAAGGCATCTCTGAGATTGGCCTCCTGCTAAATTTGTTTACCACAAACATTGATTCTTGTGTTTCAAAGGTTACAGAACTTTGCTCAATCGAGAATTTAGTTCCAGCAATGCAAAACTGGCACTATGAATGGCTGAATGAGTAACGATGAGAGTATGTTTAGTGAGCATTTTTTTAAGCATCCAACTGTTTGGTGAAACATTCTAGCAAACTATTTTCTAACAAAATTATTATCCCATATCAGTTTTTTATTAGTTTTCAATGTTACTTATTCATCGAGTTCTTACTCTGAATTAGTCCTCCCTGGCGCATTTGGTTTCAGTAAAGATGTGATTCTTAATGTCTGTATCAAAAGATTACATGTCTTTACTTGAGTTACATCATGGCAATTAGAATCCAGTTGTGATTTTACTCTGCTCTATAAGAGTTAATGCATGGCATAGACTTAGCTTCAGAATGTTTTGATATTCTCAGTGCCTGTATCAAAAGATTACAGGTCTTTACTTGAGGTACATCATGGCAATTAGAATTCAGTTGTGATTTTACTCTGCTCTATAAGAGTCAATGCATGGCATAGGCTTAGCTTAGTATGTTTTGATATTCTCAGTGCAACAAGTTTTCAGTTATGTACAATAAACACAGATTTGCAGAGTATGTTAACCAAATTCCTTGCCTCAATTGTTCCAAATACTAAGCCATATTTTATATTTATAATATATGTTTTTTTACATTGTTTTTCTTTTCTTCATTGTCTTAGGAATGGTTTTTCTGTTTCCACAAACTCCCTAGATGACAGGGTTCTGATTTTCTTATCTTTTGATGCAGTACCAATGACTACGTACCACTGTACCAGTACCATGTTTGCAAGTTCATTTTGTCAAAATTTTCAGTCTTGCGGACCATGAGTAAATGTCAAGTTTATTTCTGAATATAGCAATTATGTACTACAGTTCTCCGTTTTAATCAAGGTTGCTTTAATAGGATATGCTAGGCTATTTAGAGGTAAGGAAGTCTGCTGCAGAAGGAGCCTCTAGAGAAACACGGGAAGAAGCCTTTACAGATGTAAACACAGTGTCACTTTTTGCTCAATTGGATATTCCATAGATTGGCCAAGTGAAAATTGGTAGTCCACTATTAATCTTTTGTGTTATATTGAGAAGCAGTTGAGTTCCATTATTTTCCAAATGAAATTAAAGACCCCACAACATCTGCACCAGAGTCTATGCAGCTTCAGTTAATGTTAAATGTTTTGAATCTCTAGCTTTTTTTTTCAATCCTTATCATCATTGCTCACTAACATCTCAGATATGGTTGAGAGTTCGATCCCAAGATAAATTGGAATACAGTGACCTGATCATTGGATTGGATAAATCTCAAAGTATCTTATGCCTACACAAGTTCAAGTAAAGCATAACAAGACATGTTATATAGTTTGATTTCAAGAAGATTGATAATGTGTGTCACGATTATCGAATAAATCTCCAAGCAGCATGTCGTCTAGGTGATCGGAATATAAACTATATGCTTTGTGGTAACGCATGGGTATTTTTGCTAGTATATACTGGTCCACGTCCATCTGCATGGCCTTTGACAGCGGCACCGGTTGAAGATATTAGGACCAAGCTCAAGATCTATCGAGTATGCCTTCTCGGTCGCACGTCATCATCATCCCGACACTATCGATCGTCCACGTAGAGCCTATAGCTGCCAAAGCCCCAACTCCCAAATCCCAGCATCGGTGCCGATGTGGTCGTGTTACGGGAAACAAGGGGATGCCTGCTAGTGATGGAAATACATATACATGATCTGAACCATTACAGCTCGATTAATTAAGTAGTGTATGTGATCGCGTGCTATGTTTTTTATTCTGATAGTCACTCTAAAATCATTGGTTCTTTTTTTAGATCACGCCGTTGCGCGTATTTCATTAAGCAGGAGAAAGTTCAAAACAACAAGGTAGTTCGAGCGATAACAAAGGAAGAAAAACACACAACTCCTCGAAGTTGCCGAGCCTGCGCACACGCGCACTACACACACTGTTGCTGCTGTAGAACTACATTGTTAAACGATGTAGAACTAAAATCATTGGTTTGGGCCGGGATTGATTGACTAAGCAAAATCCAAAGATGGACGCAACAGGAGAAGTTGTGGAGGAAGGAGGATACAAGTCCAAACAAAAAGGGTATTAAAACACTCTACGCGACTTGGAACATTTGGAAGGAACGATGCCGCAGAGTATACGACAACAAGTCGAGTGGCGGTGTTCAGGCAAGCCATGGAACAAAGGGTAGTTTAGCAAGCTAGAAATTTTCCTTTTTCTAGTTTTTTAGTCTTGTTTTTTTTTTTTGCGAATTACGTACAGACACAAACGCTTACAACACATGCACACTCACCTCTGTGAATATACGCACGTAAACCTTACTCCTATGAGCACTTTCAAAACACTACGCCGGCAGATCTCGAGATTGACGAAGTCACCATAGGCGCCTCGCTGTCGACTGGAACGTCGCCTACCACTGAAAGTACAACGCCGTTATTTCCTGGAATAAATCCAGGAAAGGTGCGACAATCAG
Organism: Eremochloa ophiuroides; assembly: GCA_038502445.1. NCBI lineage: Eukaryota > Viridiplantae > Streptophyta > Magnoliopsida > Poales > Poaceae > Eremochloa > Eremochloa ophiuroides. The sequence continues at coordinate 15,203,509 of JAHLJS010000005.1, read as the reverse complement.
AATTTAAACCCTGATGGGTATCGTCCTACTGGACAGTTCTACCATTGGAACACATGCCCATTCACAGTTTTTTAGTCCTGTTTAGCGTCAGTGTTTTTCAGTTTCTCTGTACTTTGTTGTTTGTTTTGGTCTCCGCTTCTTGAGACAACTCTGTATTTGTTTCTTTCAACCTCTATAATGAAAAGGCAGAGCACCTGCTGTTCCCTTCAAAAACAGTACTAACTTAGTTACCAACTAATTTTTTACTGGATTTTGAAACTTGTGTTGATCATACAACTGAGGCACGTATCACAGTACTGAAGCCAAATTTGTTAGCTTTGTCTTGAAATGCTCTATATGTTAAAAGTATAAAACTTGTTGGTTGTTAACTTTTCATATGCAGTATCATTTATCCTGGAGGAATGCTCTTGAAACTTGTTAAATGTAAAAATTGAGATAGGAGTGTCCTAAAAATATCAGATCAGTTTGGTTAGCTTTGTTTTGACAAATAATGAACATGCTGTAGTTTGGTGCTTTTTCTGTGCTATTTTGATGCTATGCTTCATCAGGGACTGAACCAACCCATTGCATCGCCTTTTTGCTCTCCAATATTTATTGGTCAAGAAGAAAGATGGGTCTTGACGGTTTTGCATCGATTACAGATACTTGGAGTGCTTTGACAGTGAAACAGGTGTTTCCCATTCCTATTTTTGAGAAGCTCATGGATGAAATGAGACAGGCCAGCTGGTTCTCTATTTTGAATTTATACTCTATATACCATCAAATCAGGCTTAAAGAGGGGGAAGAACACAAAAGATCTTTTTCTACTTATAGTGGCCATTCTAAATCCAGAGTAGTTCCCTTTAGACTAAGTGGAGCACCAGGAACTTTTCAAGAGCCATTAACACTACCTTGGCCCCTCTTCCCAAGAAGTGTGCGGTAGTGTTCTTTGATGATATTTTGGTTTTCAGCCACTCATATGTAGAGCATTTGGCTCACTTATTATAACAGGTGTTGTCTCTACTGTCCAAGGATAAATGGGTAGTAAAGCTCAAGAAGTGTAAATCTGCTCAAAAAAGAAACTGCTTACTTGGGCCACATTTTAAGTGCTTAGGGTGTCCATACATATCCAACTAAGGTCATTGCTATCTTGGAACGCCACTCTCCAACTATTGCCAAGGAGCTTCGTGGTTTTTTAGAATTGGCTTGATTCTATAGAAGGTTTGTTAAGCATTTGCCATTATTGACATACCTCTAACCAACCTTTTGAAAATGACTCTATTTGTATAGTCTTCCTGAGCACCAAAAATCCTTGAGAGATTACAGCAAGCTCTCAATTCTGCTCCTATCCTTGCTTCACCGGATTTCTACAAACCTTTTGCAATAGAAACTGATGCCTGGTATAATGGAGGTTGGAGCAGTGTGTTGTGCAGGTTCGGCATCCGTTGGCTTTTATCAATATAAGTCTCTAAGTCCTAAGACACAAGGCAAATCAACATATGAAAAATAATATTTGGCTACTTTATTAGCCATAGAGATTTGGAGATGCTACATGCAGTTAGGAGAATTTACCATTTTTGTTGACCAAAGAAGCCTTATCCAATACAATGTGGCAACAGAAAGTATTTACAGAGCAGTTAAATCTCTAATACAAATTAGTCTAAAAAAAGAGTAGACAATGGAGTGGCCGATGCTTTATTCAGAAGGCCATATCCCGATGTTGTTCTCTCATCCATTTCATTTGTCACTCCTCGGTAGTGTCAAGATACTATGATAGGCTATGCATCAGAATTACAAGCTACTAAGTTGTTAACCAAATTGGTTGTAGCATCCTCTTGTGTTGCTTCTTTTCTCTACAGGATGGTCTCCCCAAATATAACAAGAAGATTTGGGTCAGCAATAACCCTACATTACATCACCAAATCATTTAGAATTTCCACGCCTCCCTTTAGATGGACACTCTGGCATTCCATCCACTATGAAGCAATGTCATCATCGCCATCATCGCCACTCTGGCATTCCACTATTAACAGACTTCTGAGCACCATCATCTCCATCGCCACCAGAAACCAAATCATAAAATAAAACAAGGACGAACAAATCTTACTGAAAAGTTACTCCTTCTGTCTTAAATTAAATGGCGTTATAGTAATTGTCATACAGAACAATGTCCAAACAAAAAGACACTGGCACCCCTACAGGAGAACCTGGCACTTGACAGTGACATTCTAGAGCAAGGAGTTCAGAAGCAGCGCTCCGGTTGGAAAACACTTTTTTAATGTAAGGCCCTGTTCGGTGAAGCTGAAGTGCTGTAGATAAGCGCTGAAGTGCTGTAGAAGTGATGAAATCTTGTGAGAGAAAAATACTGCTGAAGTGCTGAAAAATAAGCGCTTATAAGCGCTACCGAACGCAGCCTAAAACTCTCCATACTGTAGAGAGCATTAGTGCATGAAGTGACGTTTGGACGCTACGTTAGCTATGATTAGACACATGTGTTGAGCTAAAACATCTATGAGAAAATTATTTACTCGGCCCGAAAAACTTTGTTATTTGACCTTAAAATAAAATTTATTTATTTTCTTAACTCTTTTGTCTACTTTGAAAGATCATAACTCTTCGTTACGATATCGGATGAAGATGATTTTTTATATGAAAATTATAGGTCTTAACGAGATCTACAACTTTATAGTTTTAAGTTTTTTCATCTGAGAAAGTTCAGATGCCTAAAAACATTAATACTAAGTCAAACTTTTTTCAGGGTCGAAGAAATAATTTCCCCAACATCTATTGTGGGACAATTTTTTAATCCTTCAACATCATGTATTTTTGGACGGAGAGAGTACTCGTACGAAGAAGATGATGTGTCCCCACTCGCCGATCCATCGACGAGATCGCTGGTCAGGTTGTATTTCACTTTGAATATGACATTTCACCACTTTTTAAAGTTCACATATTAGCCTACCTCATATTCATAAAATAGGAGATATAATTTGATTCTATAGATCAACATGCTATATTTATACTTCGTAATTTATAGCATGCTCTTAAATTTACTCTTACACAGTAAAAATACAATCCATCAGTATATCTATTGTATAGCCAACAATATTATATAAATATAATCAATATATAACTATATTAAATTAATAATTAATATATTATATGTGTGAATTATGGTTCTTAAAATAAATTATCAGCCAGTCAACGCTACTCTTTTTTAATATGGAACAACGCAACGCTTGTTTTCCCCACAAATCAGCCTCACCCGAGTCGCGTAGAAGAGAGGAGGACCGAGCCAGTGTGCGCTGGTAGAGGGCGGCAGCCAACGGAGAAGACGATCAAAAGCACAGCAGGAACCTTCGTTTGCCCTTCCTCTGCTACCCTGCCTACACAAGACAAGACCGAGCCATGTCCGGCCTGGCACTGGGCGCGGCCGGCACCTGGCCGGAGGCCGTCATCCAGTGCCTCCTCTTCCTCCTCGCCGCTGGCATGCTCGTCGCGCTCCACTCCCTACCCCGCCGCGCCGCCCTCCGGTTGCGCCGCTCCGGAGCCGGCGGCGGCTCCTCCGCGGCCCAGTCGCGCCGTCACTTCGCTCAGGGCGCCCAGCTCCTCGCGCGCGCGCGCGCCGCGGCCCCCAAGCCCCCCGGCCCGCTCGCCCGCGCGGCCGTCGCCGAGGCCGACCGCGCCATCGCCCTCGACCCCCGCGACGCCGCCCCGCTCATCCTCAAGGCCCTCGCCCTCGACATCCAGGGCCACCGCGTCCCCGCGCTGCGCGCCCTCGACGCCGCCCTCGCGCCGCCGGTCGCCCGCTCGCTCGAGCCGCGCGAGCGAGGGGACGCGCTGGCCAAGCGCGCCGAGATCGCGCTCGCGCTCCACCGCCGCCGCCGCCTCGACCAGGCCGCCGCCGATCTCGCGGAGGCCGTCCGCCTGAGTCCCGAGAACGCCCGCGCCCATGCCCTTCTGGGCGAGTGCTACGAGAAGAAGGGGCTCGCCGCTGAAGCTCGGGAAGCCTTCAAGACCGCCGCATCCATCGACCCAAAGCTTGACGTTGCGCTTCAGGGGCTCCGTCGGTTAGACGGAGGCAACGAAGGAGACGAAAGTGACTGACGTAAGCCAACTTATAGTCTCAATAATTTCTGCTTTGAGCTGCTTCGTGCAAGATATTGCAGATCACATCTGTAGACTTAGGGGTATTTAGTTTGTGGAATGAAATGGTACATTATCATCTCACTCTTTAGTTTTTTTGGCTTGGTTTATGGAATGGAATGAGTTGATCCATCACCACCTCATTCCTCATAAGCTAAAGCTAATAAATAGTTATAGTACGAAGCATGAAGCCATTCTACTAAATTTGAGGAATGAATTCATGAAACATCAACCTATGTAGAATGTTTTGATTTCCTAAGCCAACACTCCATAAATATCTCATGATTTATGCCCTGGAACAGGTTCTTTCACTACAAACTAGCAAGTGTGAGATAAGAAGTACTATCTCACCGTAGTCAGTTTTAACAGTGGATGTATATCGGTTATGAGGAACAACACTATTGCACAAGCATGATAATAGCAAGTTAGCAACATCACTTGCCTGCAGTACCAAGTTCTATGCATACTTGCCTTTGAACACTTGGATTATGGAAGGAGTCCTAGTTGCCTCTGTTCTTGTTGGTGCTAACTACTTTTGTGTCTGGTAAATCCAACAAGGACTCCACACCCAGTGACTCTTGCCCTGCATAGTTGCAACAAGGTTTAATCAACAGTTTACAGCACTCTCAAAAGAACGATCAACGCTTGGTTTTGGATGGTGGGCACTGAAAGCGCTTCATACTGATACTTAGAGAACTCACAACATTTTTTCACACTACCATGGGTAGAGGGTAAGGATGAAAACGGTCGAACACGGTCGAAAAACTCTTCAACCGTTTTCTACTTCTACATTTGAATACGAAAACGAAAGCGAAAACGGTAAAGTCGGACACGAAAACGAACACGAACTAATGAACATTCGAAAACGAACCAATTCGAGCGGAATTATGTCGAACACGGTCGGTATACGAAATTTCAATATGGATACTGACCAACAGTACATAACTTTAAACAGGTGCATGACCAACTAACAAGTAACAAGTAAAACTAGATGAAGGCCTACTCCTTGATCCTACCAAGAGCCAAGTGAAACATTGCTAAATCAACTGATATCTACTGTCTGAAATTAACATCTACTGCCTCAAACTAACAACTACTGTCTGACTCACCAAAATATCCATGTGACTCACCAAAGAATCGAAGGAAATATGAATCTGAAACTAAACTGACATCAAGAAATAATGTAGAAATGGTTACATTCTGAATTTGGTTTGAACCGAATTTCAAAAACGGTTGCATTCCGAATATAATGTAGAAATGTAGAAATCAGTCGGACAAGACCCAAAACCGATTTCGTTCCGATTTCGAATTTGGTATCCCGAATTTCGAACCGAATTCGAATTTGTCCGAAAATACGAAAACAGTCGGGTGAAATGTAGAAAACGATGCAGTTCGGTTCGGGATATTTCCGTTCCGTTTTCAACCTTAGTAGAGGGTTTGTCTACTCGCTTTAGATCTAGAAGGCTCCCAGTGTAGCTCTCCTCCTGTAATCCAAAAAAAATATAAAAAGGGTATGGATATGATTCGATACTATGGGGAAGGCATGTTGTTCTCTTGCTGTGGCGAAATGAGTTTTTGTAGTTCACATCTGGTGAAAATAGTTTTTGTTATTTCTTTATACGTTCTTACCATGCTTACTTTGTTCAACCCGAAGCTATAACTACATTTTCCTTTTCAGGAACCTGCTGGTGAGCATTTTATGTCTGTTGTATATTTGTGGTCCAATGCAGTCATGGCTGTAATTGCATACCTTAAAGATGCCATTAACCATGGTTCACTGTCATAGATTAACATATTTTCAGTAGAGCGGCAGTATGACTCCATTGTTAACTCTGTTGGTTATGATTCAGCTCTAGTATGCTCTATTACATATTCCAGCAGTTTCTTTTTCTAAACAGTGACTCTATTAGTGAATGAAACAGTCGCATAGTTAAAGTACAAAAGTATATGCTTGCACCACTGGATGTTCCTTCAATATTTGACTGTTTCTGTTGTCTTGAACTTAGTTACTGGTATTGTGACACTTTTTAGAGATGATTTCTGACGATCAACAGTATATTTTGCATTATATCTCTGTCATTAGCCCGTGATCCCATAATTATATACCAGTATCAAACTATCTTATGTGGAGGAACTTTTACTATCTCAATAATAATTCTTTAAAAACAAATACAGTCAAAGAGGTACAATGAAACGATATAACAATCAAAAGGTACTGTGGGTTACAAAATTAAACTTCCGGTAACAAGATAAGCCTTTCGTTAAGTGTTAGTGGCCTGCCAACAAATGAATATATTCACTCTGTTCGGCTGGCTGGTACGGTACGACTGGCTGGCTGATTATTCTGAGAGAAAAACACTGCTGAATGACTGGCTGGTGCTGGCTGGACCAGCCAGCCGAACAGAGCCATTACCTATGTTATCAGTCACCTAGTTTTTCATGACTTAGGGCTCATGTTGGGTTTCAACTCTAGCCTAGCCCAACTCACTTGGGACTAAAAGGCTTGTTATTGTTGTTGTTCTCAGTCACCCAATGGCATTATGTCCAGCTGAAACTTGTGACCGTTTTTATCTATGGGAGTGTTTATTTGATCAAGATATGAGAAAATAATGCTATCCATTCATCTATTCCTTCCTACTATAAACAACCGGAGTGCAGAATAGATTTTCCTGGTGAAATCTTATCTTCAATTTAGTTATCGGAATCTGTTAGCATTGACTGATAATCTTGGATTGCATAATGACATGATAATTTTGCCCACTGCAACTGCAATTATCTTTGTACATATCTGTGTCCACCTTTGGGAGGTCTCTAATAATTGATCTATATGGTTTTTACTAGGATGATACTCGTGCGTTGCAATGGGAAAAAAAAATACTCAACTTTTTTTTTTCGCCAAACCACAGCCAAAGTTAAAATTGATGGACACGCAACACTTTATCTACCGTAGCTTCATTTGCAATAAATTTGAGGTTCTCACATCAAACGAAGCAGAGAGTTAAATGATTTTCTGTGAAAGTTTAAACAACTCTTATAAATAGCTATTGGTTAGGAAGAATGGAAGATTTCCGGAAAAAACATACATAAACACTCCATCAATTAAGTCTATCCTTAGTTCTTTTTTTGCTACTGTTGTAGTTGCAATTAGCATGTATCTTTGAACCAATCAAAGATATACCTCACCCGAATTAGAGTGCCAACCCTTTAGTGTCACACAATTCAAAGTACTTTGTATATCAAAATCTACACATGAAAAAAATGAGAGTATTAATAGACTAAAAATGGTGTTTGATCTTATATTAAACATGTAGCCATGGTAACGGATTTTAAACAAAAAATAATGAAATTCTCAAAAGCAAAAATGACTCTTTATAGATAGTTATTAGTGGCGCACCTGCCAATTAATGTTACTCTAGTAAACGCTATAACCTAGAAGGTTGATCTAGCAGTTAGTGGTTACTCTATCATCTGGTTTTAACATTAACATCAATAAAAAAACTAAGGTTTATACAAATTGTGTCGGTGCTAGTTTTGGCGGGCGCTAACACCGGCTTGTAACTTGTGTTTTGTGGTTGAGGTTTCGGATGGTGTGCAAGAAGGAACACGGGAGATTTATATTGGTTCAGGCCAAGAGGGCCCTACGTCCAGTGGAGAGACGAGTCGTGTTGTCTTGTACCGGGGTGCTTGTAGTAGGGGGTTACAAGCTGAGTCGAGAGAGGGAGAGTATCCCAAATCTCTTGTGCGCGGAAGAGAATGCTTTCGTTTTCGTGTAGCTGTGTTGTGTGTATGTTGGTGTCGTGAACTTGGTGAATCTCTTATCTGTGACTGCCCTCCGCCCTCGAAAGGTCCTAGTATGGCTAGAGGGGGGTTGAATAGCCTAAATAAAAATTCTACAAACCACTAAATAAGTTATTAGAACCACAAGAGGCTATAAATGCAATGCTAAGGCAACCACTAACCTAGGTAAGCTACCTACACAATTCTAGTTAAACCTTAGTTCTAATCAAAAAAAAGAGCTAGCAAAAGCTAAATAGCTACACAACTACTCAAGACAAATAAACAAGCTACTTTGCACAAGAATAAGAAAGAGATGATCGTCGAATAAACCTTTGCCTTGTGAAGAAGCCAATCACCGGGACAATCAATAAGTCACTCACTCGAAGGTGAGGAAATCAATAGAGACACCAAGATTTATCCCCGAGGTTCACGTGCTTGCCGGCATGCTACGTCCTTGTTGTGTCGACTTCAACCGGTGGTTCGGTGGCTAATCGGTATCACACACCGAGCCTACACTAGGCGCCACAAGAACCTACCACGGAGGAAGTAACTCAAAGACACGAGCAATCCACTAGAGTTACCTTTGAGCACTCCGCTCGGGGAAGGCACAAGAACCCCTCACAATCGGGGGGTGTGAGCAAGCACAATCACCAAGGTCCTTCACACCTTCTTCTCCTCCAAGCCGTCTAGGGACACGGCAATGTCCCAAGAGAATAAGAACTAATCCGAGGCTTGCTCTCAAGTGCTCTAGAATGCAAAACACAAGCAATGATGCACTTGAGGATCACTCAATCTCACAAGAATGATCAAGATGATGAACTAGTGAGAGAGTGGAAGGCCAGAATGCAACAAAGTGTATGACAATGATCCAAGTGTGCTAACTGGTCACCAAGTGACCAGGGAGGGAGTATAAATACTCCCAAGTCAACTCCTAGCCGTTACACTCTCTGAAACAGCAGTTAACCTCGTTTTTATGCCGTCGGACCGACCGTCGGACCGACAGCGTCGGACCAAACGGCAGCGTCCGACGCTCGGATGAACGCCACGTGTCAACAGGTTTAAACGCCGTTCGTCCGATCTCAACGGTAACTGATTTCGCGCGTTTGACTACCGTCGGACTGGGGCACCGGACTAATCTCCAGAGTCCGACGCCACACAGTCAGTTTCTCAGCACCGTCGGACTCTGCACGAAGAAGGCGTCGGACTAAAGATTTCACCCGTCCGACGCTTCCAGAAAGGTTCAGAATCGCTAAAACTGCGTCGGACGGCGTCGGACTAAGCCTCAGCGTCCGACGCTCTCAGATTACGCCACACGTCACACCTCGCTGCTCAGCACCGTCGGACTGGACATCTCAATGGTCCGACGCTCGTAAAACGAGCGTCCGACGCTCGATATTTGCTGGAGCTAGGGTTAGGCGTTGGACTCTGGACAATAGTCCGACGCTGCCCCTGCTAACAGTCCGACGCTCATTTCTCAGCGTTTTTCAAGTCTATTTCTCACCCCTTGCTTCTATGTGCTAACACTCAAGGTCTTCTACACTTGTGCACAGTGTGTTAGCATTTTGCAAACATTTTTCAAGGGTTTTCAAAGGGATTCTCTAGGTTGGTTAGATCAATGCATATGAGATGCAACCTAGAGCACTTGAAAGTAATCCAATAGCTTAGTTCTCCCCTTGATAGTCGGCTATCTATCCTAAATGTGATCACTCCCACTTAGAGTCTCGATCACTAAAAGAAAAGCCCTATATGAATATACCTAAGCCTCTAGCTTTCCTTCTTTAAGTCCTTTTCTTTCTCCTTTGATCATTTCATCTTGATCTTCACTTGAGCTCATGTCATCTTTCTCCATATCACTAATCTACTCTTGGCTACACACACTTAGCACTTAGATTAGTAACTTGGTTTCATCAATTACCAAAACCAAACTAGAGTCTTTCAATCTCCCCCTTTTTGGTAATTGATGACAACCTTTTACAAAAGAAATATGCATTAAGATTTTGAACTTATCATGCTTGTCCATGAGTAGATCATGAAAGGATTTGGACAACCATCATAAGTTTTATTTTGGTAGTATTGGCTCCCCCTACATATGTGCATCGAGTTTGGATTGAAAGCTAGCACATATGTATTGAATAGAGAGTAATTCTACCAAAATGATGCTAAGGTGTATAGAATGGACCTTTGAAGCGTGATACCATCGGAGTTGCCATGTACGCCATCCTTAGCACCTTAGTAACTAGAAGGTCACAAATACTAGAGCATACCATGAGATCACATTATAAGCAAGCTCTAGTTACCATTTGAAGAAATACAACCAACTAGTTACCCTACACATGCTAGTTGTTCAAATCATCATTCAAATCCTACTACTAGCAATACACCACACAAGCATGTATAAGAAAGTAAATACAAATGCAATGAGCAATCATATGATTAGTGCACATCCAAATGCAACAACTTGCATATGTGATTGCTCCTCCTACTTGTGTGCTTCAAAATTTTAATTACCCCTTTCCTTTGGCCTATTGCTCTCCCATCATCGGCCTAATGATGGTTCATCGCTCTTTCTCTTTCTTTTGTAACTTTCTCTCCCCCTTTGTCAACAATTGCACAAAAAGGTTCATTTTAGTGAAGTGAAATTAGTTAAGTTCATTTGATTTGGAAAGAGAGTTTATTTTTCACTTTGGCTCAATTTAGTGCATTTGCCTAGGATATATAACTAAGTTTGATCCAAGGACAAGCTTCTTCACGCCACTAGGGGTTATCTTGCCCATGTGAAGTTATACACCTTGAGCTAATGAACTAGTTTGAACACTAGGGGATTAAGCACACATGCATGTCATATGTTACCACTAGATCATACAATCAAATAAGGCAATAGTGGTAGCATATATCCATCAAGAACATTTTAATTTCCATGAATGCTCTTAAGAGGTGAATATGTGTATATGCTCTAAACAAGTCCTAGCAAGTATAATGTAATGTCAAACAATTTTACCTTGCTTTGTCGGAGTAGAGGCATGTCACATATGTGGGGTGAGCTCAACTCATATTGGAGAAATCAAGAATATTCAATTCATTCCTAAGCTTGCAAAACCTCTTCTCATCTAGTGGCTTGGTGAGTATGTCGGCCAATTGATTATCGGTTCCAATACTTTGAATGTCAATGTCACCTTTTTGTTGATGATCCCGGGTAAAGTGGTGCCTTACATCAATATGCTTGGATCTTTGATGTTGAACCGGATTTTGAGTTAACTTGATAGCGCTCTCATTGTCACAAAACAATGGCACTTTCTTGAAGTTGATTCCATAGTCCCTCAAAGTTGCCGTCATCCATAGGATTTGAGCACAATAACTCCCCGCACTAATATATTCGGCTTCGGCGGTGGAGAGTGATGTGCTATTTTGCTTCTTTGATGACCATGAGACAAGAGATCTTCCCAAGAGTTGACATGTGCCCGATGTACTCTTTCTATTTATCTTGCAACCGGCATAGTCCGCATCGGCATATTCAATCAACTCAAATTTTGCACCCTTGGGATACCACAATCCAACATCTTGAGTGTGCTTCAAATATCTCAATATCCTCTTTACGGCCTTCATGTCACTCTCCCTAGGAGATGCTTGATATCTAGCACACATACACACACTAAATATGACATCCGGTCTTGATGCGGTGACATAGAGCAAACTTCCAATTAGAGACCGATATGCCTTTTGATCAACCATATTGCCACTTTTATCTTCATCCAAGCTTCCACTAGTCCCCATGGGAGTGCTAATTGGTTTTGCATCTTGCATTCCAAACTTCTTGATCATGTCTCTTGTGTACTTGCCTTGACTTATGAATGTGCCATTCTTCATTTGCTTAATTTGAAGTCCAAGGAAGTATGTGAGTTCACCCATCATAGACATCTCAAATTCTTTAGCCATCATCTTTTCAAACTCCGCACACAAAGCTTGACTAGTTGATCCAAAGATAATGTCATCAACATAGATTTGCATGATCATCAAGTCACCATCAACTTTCTTGGTGAATACAGTGGTGTCAACCTTCCCCATCTTGAAACCTTTAGAGAGGAGAAAATCCCTTAGCCTCTCATACCATGCCCTTGGTGCTTGTTTCAAACCATAGAGTGCTTTCCTTAACTTGTACACATGATTTGGTTTCTTCTCATCTTCAAAACCGGGTGGTTGTTCAACATATACTAACTCATTGATGAATCCATTGAGAAATGCACTTTTGACATCCATTTGGTTGAGCTTGATGTTGTGAGCACAAGCATATGCTAGAAGAATTCTTATTACTTCCAATCTAGCAACCGGAGCATAGGTTTCACCAAAGTCCAATCCTTCTACTTGAGTGTACCCTTGTGCCACTAATCTTGCCTTGTTCCGTACCACAACACCATCTTGATCTTGCTTGTTTCTAAATACCCATTTGGTGCCAATAACATTGTAGTTCTTTGGTCTTTCTACCAATTCCCAAACTTCATTTCTTTCAAAATTGTTGAGCTCTTCATGCATAGCATTTACCCAATCACTATCTTTCAATGCCTTCTCAATATTCTCCGGCTCTTCAAATGACACAAATAAATAGTGAGCACAAAATGATGCTAGTCTTGATCTTGTTTGCACACCTTTTTGAATATCACCAACAATTTGGTCCAAAGGATGATCTCTTGCAATGTTTGTGGGTTGAAGCACTTGAGGTTGATTGCTTGAGCTTGATTGTGCATTTGATTGATTTGCTTGAGAGGAACTAGCTTGATCTTGATTTTGCACTTGAGAGTCACTAGCTTGATCAATTGAAGGAACTTGCACTTGATCTTTGTCATCTTCTATATCAACCACTTGAGTCGGCCTTATGTCACCAATGTCCATTTCTTGCATAGCCTTTGCCAATTGAGGTCCACTCACATCATCTAGATTCTCATTTTGATCTTGAGACCCATTGGTTTCATCAAATTCAACATCATGAACTTCCTCAAGTTGACCACTTCCCAAGTTCCATACTCTATAAGCTTTACTAGTGGTGGAGTAGCCAAGCAAGAATCCCTCATCACATTTCTTCTCAAATTTGCTCAATCTAGCTCCTTTCTTCAATATGTAGCACTTACAACCAAACACCCGAAAATATGCAATATTTGGTTTTCTTCCATTCAAGATCTCATATGGAGTCTTTTCCAACATAGGATGGCAATACAGTCTATTAGAGTAGTAGCATGCTGTGTTGATTGCTTCGGCCCAAAAAGATTGACTCACATTATACTCACTAAGCATAGATCTTGCCATATCAATGGGAGTCCTATTCTTTCTTTCAACCAGGCCATTTGATTGAGATGTGTACTTAGCCGAGAATTGATGTTTGATTCCTAAGTCATCACAAAGCTCATCAGCTCTTGTGTTCTTTAACTCACTACCATTATCACTTCTCACCCTCTTGATGGTTGTTTCAAATTCATGGCAACTTCTCTTGACAAAAGTTTTGAAGATACCATAAACATCACTTTTGTCATTTATGAAGAAAACCCATGTGTATCTTGAGAAGTCATCCACTATCACCAAACCATACTTATTTCCGCCAATGCTTGTATATGTAGTTGGTCCAAACAAGTCCATGTGCAATAACTCAAATGATTTGCATGTGCTCATCATGATCTTCTTGGGATGAGTGTTGCCTACTTGCTTTCCGGCTTGACATGCACTATATAACTTGTCCTTCTCAAACTCAACATCTTTAAGGCCTCTAACCAAGTCATGCTTCACAAGTTTGTTCAATTGCTTCATTCCAATATGACCAAGCCTTCTATGCCATAACCAACCTATGCTTGACTTAGAGAGTAAGCATGTTGATAATTGTGATTCTCTAGCACCAAAGTCCACTAGATAGAGATTCTCATATCTAAATCCCTTGAATATCAAGTTTGATCCATCCACACTAATGATTTCCACATCATCAACACCAAAGATGCATTTGAAACCAAGATCACAAAGTTGAGCCACTGACAATAGATTAAAGTTCAAACTCTCAACTAATAGCACATTGGAGATGCTTAGATCATTTGATATTGCAATCTTTCCAAGACCCTTGACCTTGCCTTTGCTATTATCTCCAAATGTGATACTATCATACTCATTGCCACTAGAATTGATTTGGTTGAACATTCTTGAATCACCGGTCATGTGTTGAGAACACCACTATCAAGAACCCAATGCCTCCCTCTGGCTTTGTAATTTACCTACAAAACAAGTCAATGTATTTTAGGTACCCATACTTGTTTGGGTCCTTGGAGGTTAGCAACCAAAGCCTTTGGTACCCAAATAGTCTTCAACCTTGGGCTCTCTTTAGGTGCACCAATATATTTAACTTTGACACCTTTCTCACCCTTGGTAAGCATGTAACAAGAATCAAGTCTAATAGATTTAGGACTTGCAAATTTTATTTGTTTGTTCTTGTTGTTAGTGATGCAATTTGCCTCAATATGCCCAATTTGCTTGCACTTGTAGCAAAATCGACCATTGCTCCTCACAAAGCTAGGCTTTGGAGTTACAAAGGCCGTCTTGCCTTTCTTGGGAGTATAGCTAAGTCCCTCCTTAGAGTTACTATATCTTTGGCTATCCAAGCATTGTAGCAAGCGGGCATCCCCACCATAGGTATTGCCTAATGCGCGGGTTAGCTTGTCCACTTCCTTCTTCAATTTCTCATTTTTAACTTTTAGTGTTGGATCAACACTATTAGTGAAGGTAGAAGTAGAAGTGGATGATGATGAAAAACTAGTGTTATTAGGTGTGGTTGCAACAAGTGTTTCATTAATTGATTTATTCATTAGATCATAAGTTACACCCACATCACATGTTATAGCAACATCCTCTACCTTGCTTAGCTCTAAGAATGAGGAGTGAGCTTCCTCAAGCTTGGTGTGGGCTAGTTTGAGATCCTCATGGTCTTCCTTTAGACACTCATGAGAAGCACTTAGCTCATCAAAGGATTGTTCAAGAGTTTTTAATTTCTTGGACAATTCTTTGCACTTCTTAGACTTAGAGCTAATAAGATATTCGGCTTGCTCTAACATGTCCATGAGTTGTGCTACACTAGGCTCATCATCATCACTATCACTATCATTATCATCTTTTTCATCATCACTTGAGTCATCGTATTTTACCTTAGTGGACTTAGCCATGAAGCATGATGAATCAAATGATGAAGACTTCTTGTTGATAGCAATAGAAGCCATGGCCTTCTTCTTGGATGTCTTCCTCTCATCATCATCACTAGAGTCATCATCATTGGAGGAAGCATCACTATCGCATGTCACCACATAGGATCCACCTTTCTTCTTGGAGAAGTTGAACTTCTTCTTCTCCTTCTTTTCCACCTTGTCCTTCTTGTCCTTCTTGCCTTTCTTCTTGTAATCATCTTCATCATCACTAGCATTGGGACAATCCGCCACAAGTTGGTCCATGCTCTTGCAATTGTAGCACTTTCTTACTACATTCTTGCCTTTGAAGTTATCTCTTCTCTTTCTAGCACCATAGCCCTTCTTCTTCATGAATCTTCCAAACTTGCGCACAAAGAGAGGTAGTGCCTCATCATCACTATCAAGGCTAGATGCATCATCATCACTAGATTGTACTTTCTTGCCCTTGCCCTTGTTCTTGGATGAAGAGGTAGTGGACTTAAATGCCACGGTCTTCTTGCTCTTGTCATCCTTCTTCTTCACTTCTTCACTATCGCTCTTCTCATTGTATTGATCCTCGGTCATTACATCACCAAGAATCTCATTTGGAGTGACACCCTTCAAGCCACCCCGGAAGATGATAGTCCTCAAGGTCTTGAACCTCTTGGGCAAGCATATGAGAAATTTGTGAGAAAAGTCCTCATCACTTGTTTTCTCACCCAAGGCCTTCAAATCATTGATGATCACTTGGAGCCTATAGAACATCTCCGGAATGCTCTCTCCATCATCCATCTTGAAGTTTGAGAGCTTGTCCTTGAGCATGTACAACTTGGCACTCTTTACCGTTGAAGTGCCCTCATAGGTTTGCTCTAATCTTGTCCATACTTCACTTGCTCTATCCAAATCCTTGATTTGCTCAAACACCTTTGAGTCAATGCCATTGTAAATGGTGTTGAGAGCCATTGTGCTACATTGGTTGTTCTCTTGATCTCTAGGTGTGGGGCTTGCGGGATCAAGCACAATGTATTCCTTCTCGGTGACTTCCCACACCTTCTCATGAATTGAGCCAAGATACATCCTCATCTTTCTCTTCCAATAGTCAAATGAGCTTGTGCCATCAAAGTGAGGTGGTTTGCCCCCAACATGATTGAACATGATATGAGCCATTTCAATGCACCGAAGGATGTTAAGCCTTGACTAAACGGTGACCACGGCTCCGATACCACTTGAAAGGTCCTAGTATGGCTAGAGGGGGGTGAATAGCCTAAATAAAAATTCTACAAACCACTAAACAAGTAATTAGAACCACAAGAGGCTATAAATGCAATGCTAAGGCAACTACTAAACTAGGCAAGTCACCTACACAATTCTAGTTAAACCTTAGTTCTAATCCACACAAAAGAGCTAGCAAAAGCTAAACAACTACACAACTACTCAAGACAAATAAACAAGCTACTTTGCACAAGAATAAGAAAGAGATGATCGTCGAATAAACCTTTGCCTTGTGAAGAAGCCAATCACCGGGACAATCAATAAGTCACTCACTCGAAGGTGAGGAAATCAATAGAGACATCAAGATTTATCCCCGAGGTTCACGTGCTTGCCGGCACGCTACGTTCTCGTTGTGTCGACTTCAACCGGTGGTTCGGTGGCTAATCGGTATCACACACCGAGCCTACACTAGGCGCCATAAGAACCTACCACGGAGGAAGTAACTCAAAGACACGAGAAATCCACTAGAGTTACCTTTGAGCACTCCGCTCGGGGAAGGCACAAGAACCCCTCACAATCGGGGGGTGTGAGCAAGCACAATCACCAAGCTCCTTCACACCTTCTTCTCCTCCAAGCCGTCTAGGGACACGGCAATGTCCCAAGAGAATAAGAACTAATCTGAGGCTTGCTCTCAAGTGCTCTAGAATGCAAACCACAAGCAATGATGCACTTGAGGATCACTCAATCTCACAAGAATGATCAAGATGATGAACTAGTGAGAGAGTGGAAGGCTAGAATGCAATAAAGTGTATGACAATGATCCAAGTGTGCTAGCTGGTCATCAAGTGACCAGGGAGGGAGTATAAATACTCCCAAGCCAACTCCTAGCCGTTACACTCTCTGAAACAGCAGTTAACCTCATTTTTATACCGTCGGACCAACCGTCGGACCGACAGCGTCGGACCAAACGGCAGCGTCCGACGCTCGGATGAACGCCACGTGTCAACAAGTTTAAACGCCGTTCGTCCGATCTCAACGGTAACTGATTTCGCGCGTTTGACTACCGTCGGACTGGGGCACCGGACTAATCTCCAGAGTTCGACGCCACACAGTCAGTTTCTCAGCACCGCCGGACTCTGCACGAAGAAGGCGTCGGACTAAAGATTTCACCCGTCCGACGCTTCCAGAGAGGTTCAGAATCGCTAAAACTGCGTCGGCGTCGGACTAAGCCTCAACGTCCGACGCTCTCAGATTACGCCACGCGTCACACCTCGCTGCTCAGCACTGTCGGACTGGACATCTCAATGGTCCGACGCTCGTAAAACGAGTGTCCGACGCTCGATATTTGCCGGAGCTAGGGTTAGGCGTCGGACTCTGGACAATAGTCCGACGCTGCCCCTGCTAACATTCCGACGCTCATTTCTCAGCGTTTTTCAAGTCTATTTCTCACCCCTTGCTTCTATGTGCTAACACTCAAGGTCTTCTACACTTGTGCACAGTGTGTTAGCATTTTGCAAACATTTTTCAAGGGTTTTCAAAGGGATTCTCTAGGTTGGTTAGATCAATGCATATGAGATGCAACCTAGAGCACTTGAAAGTAATCCAATAGCTTAGTTCTCCCCTTGATAGTCGGCTATCTATCCTAAATGTGATCACTCCCACTTGGAGTCTCGATCACTAAAAGAAAAGCCCTATATGAATATACCTTAGCCTCTAGCTTTCCTTCTTTAAGTCCTTTTCTTTCTCCTTTGATCATTTCATCTTGATCTTCACTTGAGCTCATGTCATCTTTCTCCATATCACTAATCTACTCTTGGCTACACACACTTAGCACTTAGATTAGTAACTTGGTTTCATCAATTACCAAAACCAAACTAGGGTCTTTCAGCCCTCCCTTTTATAGTTACAAGGGAGAAGCTAGAGTTACATGTGGTGACCTATGATGATGATACTCGGCATGGTGGGATCAGAGGTGATTAGTGGCTATCGTCAGCCACGCCATCGTCTTGGCGCTTCGGCGGTATGGTTTCGGTCATTCGACTGATCTTCCACTGTTCGATCGTTGAGTTCCAAGGTGGCACAGTGTATGGGACGTGGCTTGCTGCATGGCGGTGCGTCACGGCATCGCGTCCGGTCCTGCACAATGCAACAAGAAGACTGATTGACTCTCAAAGATTGACTCCCGAGGCTGGGAGCCTTCCTTGCCGTCGGGAGCGTGACGGGACGGGTCGTTAGGGGTGTCCTCCCTCGGGCGTGTTTTTCTCTCATGCGCGGTACTTTCCCGAGGGGCGAACGGTCCTGTTGCTACATTGCCCATACTCCTGGGTCGGCGGGACAGCCGTCACCTCTCCTGTCCCTGCGGGACTCGTGCGTTATGGGCAGGAGCTATCGCTGTCATAGTTGGAGAATCTCTCCGTCAGCAAGGGGCGTCATCCAGTTGACTGTCCTTGGGACGGAGTGGAAAGAGTGGAACCGTCGTATCGGTCACCGGAGGAGGTATGGCAGTTGGTACGGAGGACGTGCACGAGCGGGGTGCCGTCGCCTCGCGGCGTCCAGTCAGTGGGGCTGCATCTGTAAAGTGGTCAGAGGGGTCCCTTGCGGTCCAAGATTGCCCTGCTGACGTCGACTGTGCATTGGATGCCTTAGAGAGACCGTGCTCGTGGGGGATGAGGAGGCTCGGGCAAATCGGAGATTTAGCGCCCAAGGGTGCCGTTGTCTCGAGCCCTCTTGTGGAGGCTCGGGCGAATTGAAGATTTGGCGCCCGAGGGTGCCGCTGTCCCGAGCCCTCTCATGGAGGCTCGGACGAATCGAAGATTTGGCACCCGAGGGTGCCGCTGTCTCGAGCCGTGCCGCCGGGCCTTACGGGAGGCCACTTTGGGCCTTCACGCGCATAGCCTTTATGGGTTTCAGCTGGCCTTATTTGGGCCAGGTTGCACTGAGGTTGCTTGTTTTTGCATTGAAGTTGGGTACCCCATACTTTGGTACCCGATAGTAGCCCCCGAGCCTGTGGGGGAGTGATGGTACTCGTCCACAGGTTCAAGTCTTTACGCCTGCCGTTGTGGTCGGGAGTAGGTGCCTTTTTCCGCTGGGTGCGCGCGAGCGCACCCGGCGGGTGTAGCCCCCGAGCCTGTGGGGGAGTGAAGGTACTCCTCCACAGGTTTAAAACCTTTTTGCCTGTCAAAACAGTAAAGGGTAGGATAGTTTTCTGGTAGGTGCGCGCGAGCGCACCCGCCGGGTGTAGCCCCCGAGGCTTTGGAGGGATGTTGTATCCCTTCAAAGGCTGAAAATCGTAGTTGCGCGTGCTCGGGTGTTTATCAAGGGAAGATGATCCCTCGAAAATGCAGCCCCCGAGCCTCCCATCGTAAAGGGAGTTTATCCGGTGGTATTTCCAAGGTGCAAGGTAAGTTCCCGGGCCTCCGTTTTTGTATCGGAGGTCGACCCGGTCCTTCCTGTCTTTTGTTAGTTCAACTTTCGCGCTCTTTTTTCGGAAAGAGGAAGGTTTGGTCCTGCTCGACATCCCCGCCAGGGCGCGAGTCGGCATTTCCAGTGAGCTACAAACGGGTTGGTCCAAGTGGAGGTCCGTGCCCTGTTCGTTGGGGGTCGGCTAGTGGCCTGAGCACACTCCAAATGTTTTCCGAGGGTCAGTTAGTGGATGTCGGGTCCCTTCGATGGGTCCCGAGGGCATGATGCCTCCCATGGAGGGATTCCACGTAACCGACCTGCTACTAGGACTTGGACAAAGCATAGGATGTCCCTTGTGACGTTTCGTGCGTCGGGATACTGGCTGTTTTCGTGACCCATCCACTAGCTGTCCCTAACTCGGTTTCCCTAGGGTGACTGTTTGAGCCGCTGTGGGCCAGTCTTCGATCACCTGGGAACGTAACCGGCGCCCGAGCCCGGGGTTCCTTTGTCAGGAAGGAGAGAATATTGGCGGAATCGAGGTGCGCGGTTGTAATGATTTGGCTCACCATTTGAGGCGCGAAGCCTGACGGACGCGACGGTTTCGGCGCATCGAGGCGGTTTGCGTGCGCGGTGATGGCGGCGATGTGGGGATCGTGGCGGGTCCCACGTAGTTAATGCGGCGGATTCACTGCGGATCACGGCTCAGGTATATAAGGAAAGATCGCTGTTTCTTTCTTTTTACCTTAGCCATTCGCTCGCACGACCGTTCGCCTTCTCGCTCCCGTCTCCTCGTCTTTGCTTCCTTGCTAGAGCCATCGTGCGCGGCCGTCGTTCTCCCCCAAC